>NW_019281620.1:0-48401 GCF_000648695.1 Onthophagus taurus | reverse complement strand
ATCGTCGATTTTTAAGCCACATGATGATTCTTGAATTTTTCCCAAGTTTCTTAATATTTCTTTCGTTAAAAAAGAGCGTTCTTAAATTTTAACCTGTAAACTTGTAACACTTCGTCCTTAATTTCATTTTACAACTTTTTAAACTTTAATTTTGCAAATTAGTAACTAATAATCTGATTTCGACATTGATATGTGATCTTTTTTAACAAAACAAAAAGAAATATTAAGAAACTTGTTTGTAAAATGGATAAGATGAGTGATGTTAATCTATTTATAGAGTCTCTGAAGATGGCCTAGGGCCGAAACTGGTTAGATTTAAATTCTATATAAAATAAAAACCAGTTTAAAAGTACGAAATCAAACTCTAGATTATTTCGTCATCATTTTGTCTCTAGTTTTAGTGATTAAATTTATGATAATAAAGTTATTATTATTATTATTTGTCGCTTATGTTCTAATATCGATGTTTTTATGAGCGATGTTGCATCCCTATTTCCTACCGATTAAAAAAAAACATCGATTTTTAAGAGGGACTGCTAATCTTAATAATTTTTTGATTTAAATAGATTTTTCTTACATTTTTTGATTCAATTCGTTGTTTTTTTCCGCTTCGATAGCTAGGTGTTGTTGATGAAGTTGTTGGTTAATCCCCTGTAAAGTGTCGTTAAGTAAATCGAGGGTCATGAGGTCGTTGGGCAGACCTTCCGGCGCCTTCGACGTCGATTTTGGCGTTTCGTCCTCGTTTCCTTTTCCATTTCTTCCGCCGTTGCCTCCCATCCCTCTGAAATCGTATCTGGCACGCCGCTTTTGGTTGCGATTACGTCTCCTTCGCGGCATTCCGAGTCTAAAACAGAGAATATCCGGTAAAAAATCGCCATCAGCGGCCACGTTGAGGCCCAGCTTAGCAACAAAAGCAACATTTTTCCAAAGTTTGTGTCAACTTTTTCGGATTTCGAGGTGAATTTCTTGTCGTTTCAAATGAGAAGCATGTTGTTGGTTGGGGGTTTTATTGAAAAAAGCGAAAATAAAAATGAGGAAATTAGTTTGGTGTCAAATTTTAAATTCAATTAATTCCTAGGAAACAATATCGCACTTTGACGTTAACGAAAAATGATCGTTTAATCAATAAATAAATAAATAAAAATACGAATTAAAGTATAACTAACCTTTCTTGTACTCAAAATAGTGAGTCTCATCGATTTTTCTTAGAAAAAGGCACGTTTATTAATAACTGTTCGAGTCCAAATAAAGAAACGACTCAAAAAGAGACGTTTCAAGTCACGATTTTTCTTTTTTTTTTAAACACTTTTGTTGCTACAACACTTTATTAAAAATTTTCTTCGTTAAAACTCCCATCTTAATATTCTCAGAGTCTCTCTCTATCAAGGTTATCGTTGCCAAACGAGTCCTTTTTTATTCGCGACGAGTTTATAACTTGAATTTAGAATAAATTATTATTAAAAATATTTCTTTATTATTTTTTACTAATATATTATTAATTTTTATTGTCCAATAGGGTATTAAGTTCTTTGGGATGGACCGGAACCATGCAACTACAACCTGGAAATTAATGGAGAAATTGTAATTGTGGGTGAGTGTTATACTAAAATAGTCAAATATATATTTTTTAATTTTATTTAATTACATAATAAAGATCGCAATATATTCTATTTAAATCAAGGTCGCTTGTGGGCGAGGCGCTACACTTTATACAGTTAAAGATAAACGCTATTAACAAACGCTATTATTTTAAATTTTTTATTGTGTCGAAATGACATAGTCGTTGTATTCGAGTTGACCGAGATCATCGAATATAGCTTAATCAAAACAAATATATCATTTCATTTAAAATAACACATGTTTATATCAGTACAGCGTTACGGTACACCCTGTATGTTATTTTCCGTTTCTCTAAGGAAGGAATGTATATCTCGGTTCGGGTTAATGCCATTTATGTACTTTGCTCACATGGGACACCTCTATATTCATCTAATTTTAATATATTCACACTTTTCTCGGTATTTATGCATCTGAGAGCAAAAGTGAAAGAGAACAATATTGTTAAGAATAATATTTGCTACAACTTTCGTTCTAAAAGTTTTTTTGTAACATCCTTCGATTCCCGAATGTTACCATTAGCTTATAGTAAAATCACGAAATTCATCAAATTTTAACATTTTCGTATTTTTTTCGAAATTGATTCATCTAAGAGCAAAAATGAAAGAGAGCAATATTGTTAAGAATAAAATTAGCTACAATTTTTGTTCTAAAAGTTTCTTTATAACATGCTTCAATTCCCGAATTTTACCATTAGCTAATAGTAAAACCACGAAATTCATCAAATTTTTACATTTTCGTATTTTTTTCTAAATTGACGCATCTGAGAGCAAAAATGAAAGAGAGCAATATTGTTAAGAATAAGATTAGCTACAATTTTTGTTCTAAAAGTTTTTTTGTAACATGCTTCGGTTCCCGAGTGTTACCATTAGCTAATAGCAAAACCACGAAATTCATCAAATTTTAAGATTTTCGTATTTTCTTCGAAATTGACGCATCAAAGAGCAAAAATGAAAGAGAGCAATATTGTTAAGAATAAGATTAGCTACAACTTTCGTTCTAAAAGTTTTTTTGTAACATTCTTCGATTCCCGTATGTTACCATTAGCTAATAATAAAACAACGAAATTCATCAAATTTTAAAATTTTCGTATTTTTTTCGAAATTGACGCATCAGAGAGCAAAAATGAAACAGAGCAATATTGTTAAGAATAAGATTAGCTACAACTTTCGTTCTAAAAGTTTTTTTGTGACATGCTTCGATTCCCCAATGTTACCATTACCTAGTAGTAAAACCACGAAATTCATCAAATTTTAAGATTTTCGTATTTTTTTTTAAATTGACGCATCAGAGAGCAAAAATGAAAAAGAGCAATATTGTTAAGAATAAGATTAGCTACAATTTTTGTTCTAAATGTTTTTTTGTAACATTCTTCGATTCCTGAATGTTACCATTAGCTAATAGTAAAACCACGAAATTCATCAAATTTTAAGATTTTCATATTTTCTTCGAAATTGACGCATCAAAGAGCAAAAATGAAAGAGAGAAATATTGTTAAGAATAAAATTAGCTACAATTTTTGTTCTAAAAGTTTTTTTATAACATGCTTCAATGCCCGAATTTTACCATTAGCTAATAGTAAAACCACGAAATTCATCAAATTTTTACATTTTCGTATTTTTTTCTAAATTGACGCTTCTGAGAGCAAAAATGAAAGAGAGCAATATTGTTAAGAATAATATTTGCTACAACTTTCGTTCTACAAGTTTTTTTTGTAACATTCTTGGATTCCCGAGTGTTACCATTAGCTGATAGTAAAACAACGAAATTCATCAAACTTTCATATTTTCGTATTTTTCTCGATATTAACGCATTTGAGAGCAAAAATGAAAGAGAGTAATATTGTTAAGAATACGATTAACTACAATTTTTGTTTTAAAAGTTTTTTTGTAACATTCTTCGATTCCCGAATGTTACCATTAGCTCATAGTAAAACTACGAAATTCATCAAATTTTCATATTTTCCTATTTTTTTCGAAATTGACGCATCAGAGAGCAAAAATAAAAGAGAGCAATATTGTTAAGAATAAGATTAGCTACAACTTTCGTTCTAAAAGTTTTTTTGTGACATGCTTCGATTCCCGAATGTTACCATTAGCTGTAGTAAAACCACGAAATTCATCAAATTTTAAGATTTTCGTTTTTTTTTTTAAATTGACGCATCAAAGAGCAAAAATGAAAGAGAGCAATATTGTTAAGAATAAGATTAGCTACAACTTTCGTTCTAAAAGTTTTTTTGTAACATTCTTCGATTCCCGAATGTTACCATTAGCTAATAGTAAAACCACGATATTCATCAAATTTTGAAATTTTCGTATTTTTTTCGAAATTGACGCATCTGAGAGCAAAAATGAAAGAGAGCAATATTGTTAAGAATGGGATTAGCTACAACTTTCGTTCTAAAAGTTTTTTTGTAACATTCTTCGAATCCCGAATGTTACCATTAGCTAATAGTAAAACCACGAAATTCATCAAATTTTAACATTATCGTATTTTTTTCGAAATTGACGCATTTGAGAGCAAAAATGAAAGAGAGCAATATTGTTAAGAATAAAATTAGCTACAACTTTTGTTCTAAAAATTTTTTTGTAACATTCTTCGATTCCCGAATTTTACCATTAGCTAATAGTAAAAGCACGAAATTCATTAAATTTTAAGATTTTCGTATTTTTGTCGAAATTGACGCATCTGAGAGCAAAGATGAAAGAGAGCAATATTGTTAAGAATAATATTTGCTACAATTTTTGTTCGAAAAGTTTTTTTGTAACATGCTTCAATTCCCGAATTTTACCATTAGCTAATAGTAAAAGCACGAAATTCATTAAATTTTAAGATTTTCGTATTTTTTTCGAAATTGACGCATCTGAGAGCAAAGATGAAAGAGAGCAATATTGTTAAGAATAATATTTGCTACAACTTTTGTTCGAAAAGTTTTTTTGTAACATTCTTCGATTCCCGAATTTTACCATTAGCTAATAGTAAAAGCACGAAATTCATAAAATTTGAAGATTTTCGTATTTTTTTCGAAATTGTCGCATTTGAGAGTAAAAATGAAAGAGAGCAATATTGTTAAGAATAAGATTAGCTACAACTTTTGTTCTAAAAATTTTTTTGTAACGGTCTTCGATTCCCGAGTTTTACCATTAGCTAATAGTAAAACCACGAAATTCATTAAATTTTAAGATTTTCGTATTTTTTTCGAAATTGACGCATCTAAGAGCAAAAATGAAAGAGAGCAATATTGTTAAGAATAAGATTACCTACAACTTTTGTTGTAAAAGTTTTTTTATAACATGCTTCAATTCCCGAATTTTACCATTAGCTAATAGTAAAACCACGAAATTCATTAAACTTCAACATTTTCGTATTTTTTTCGAAATTGACGCATTTGAGAGCAAAAATGAAAGAGAGCAATATTGTTAAGAATAAAATTAGCTACAACTTTCGTTCTAAAAGTTTTTTTGTAGCATTTAATTATATTATTTTAATTATAACTCCATCTAGCGAACAAAACGCATAATAATTTTTACCTACCTCTATGATAGTTTCTAAATTCGCCGTTAGATGGGGGTGCTTTTTTTTTAACGAAACGTCACCAATTTTAATTAATAATTAATTTTATAATAACAATAAGAGAATTTAAACAAATTTTTATTGATTTATTAACAAGTACAGTGTGTGTATAGGTTAAATTCGTTTTAAAGAAATACGCAAAGCCCCGTCGCTGTAATCAGTCTTCGACGGTAAAATCGGTTTTAATTTCAAAATTTATTCTGAAAAAACTATGAAAACAAAAATAAAACAAAGCAAATGGACAAATAAAATTAAGTCACTTGTTTTTTTAAATTAGATTATTATCGGGATTTTATCAATGCTTTTATTATTATAAATCCAATTCGGACGATTTTCGCTTAACCGCCACCGATGAAGGCTTCAATTCCTCTTTCGTCCTTAAATAACCGTTCATTCTTGACACTGCGTATTCCTAAAATTAATTTTTTTTAATGAATTAATTTAACTTAATTATTTAATCAATTTTACCCAATATCCGAATGGAATTACGGGCATTTCGGTGTTAACTATACTCCATAAGCACCAAAAGAAATGCGTGGCCATCGTAAAAGTATGAACTTCTTTTAAAATTTTTTGCGGATCCTCATTTTTCCTAGTCTCCTCTAAATACGAGTTAATAAACGCTAATCTTTGTTGAACGGAGGGATAATTTTCAAAATTTTCTTTGTACAAAGGCGGGCTTTCTTCCGTGTAATCATAAGTGTACTCTATAAAATGATTCGCTAAATCGTACGATCGGTAATTATACGAACAGTACTCGAAATCGATTAAAACTAATTTTACGTCCCCTTCATTATCGTTCACGTCTTGTTTTATCAAAATATTCCCCTCTTGCATATCGTTGTGGCAAAAAACAACCGGACAATTCTCCATGTCAATTCGTTTCTTCAACCACCCGACTTCCTCTTTATAATCGATTTGGGTTAAGATTTTCGCCAAATCCGGGACTTTATCGCTACTTAAAATCAATTCGGTCCTTTTGAGCCATTTATCGATGGTCTCCCACAACCATCCGGGTTCTTTTTGGAGCGGAACTTCCATCGAATGTATCGAAGCCATTTTTTTCGCGATTAAATGGGTTAATTTCGGATCGGAAAGTTCGCGAGTTTGCAAAGGGCGCGCGTTTATGTATTGCTCGATTCGCCCCCCTGGAAATAAACCGTACAATTTCGGTCCTAAACCTCTTTCAGATAATAACGTGAAGATAACACTCTCTGTAATCATATGCTCGATACCGCGATCGCCGTGAGTTGGTCCATAAACTCGGATTAAAACGCTTGTAGGGTCTTGGGATTTCTTTTTTGGGTGTTGGCGTTGTTGAGGGGTTTCCGGGAGAGATATGTGGTAGAGGAGATTTGAGAGGCCGCCGCTTTAAAAAAAAATTATACCGATTAGGAGTAAACAAAACATTTTTGAGATAATGACTTTATTTATGTTTCGAAACTATTTTTAACAACTGAACTAAAAGACCTTGATTCAATGAAATTGCGTGATAAATAACTCACCTAATATGATTAAATCCAATATTTTGAGCAGAAACTTGTTTCCACGGCCCATTTAGATAATCCCTACAAATTCTTGCAGCTAACTCCTTCATTTCCAAGCTATCAGGTCCCAACTGTCGATGAACCGAATTTATTAATTTCGAAATATTACTCTGCATTGCTATTGAGTTAAATTTTAATCTTAAATTAAGCGAGGACGTCTTTTATGCCTCAAATCGCTGTAAAACTGTTTATTTTTAAACTGTGTGATGTTATGTTTTTTCCTTTTCTTTGCGTAACGGAGTTGGGTCGATTTTTCGACGCAATCGCGGTGGGGATTTACAAAACCACAATAACACAAAAATTAATAATAAATTGTTTAAAAATTGTTTTAATTAACTTACCTTAATGTTCCAAAGTGACGAAGACATTTTCAAAAAGATTTTTTTTTCTCTTCTTTTTGATTCAATTTTAGTGATTAATGTAATTGTTTATTGTTTTTTTTAGAGTTTTGGATTAAATAATAATTAAACACCAAGATTCCCGAACGAGACGTGCATTTGAGGACGTGGAGCACTGTCAAAGGCGATGTCGCAAGGCTATCCAGGTGACACAGGTATGCGTTTGAGGTTATGTTTTTAATTTCGTCCTCGTAAAACATATTTGGAAATAAATAACGATAAGATACTGACAAAGTTTATCTAAATGCAATAACAACTCTTTGTTTACATTAAATTAAAAAAAAAAGGGATTTTTTAAATTAAATGAGTTAGGCGCCATCTATATTCTAATTTTCTAAGTACTCATTTATTGTAGGTATTACAGGAATTTATTTTGAAGCGAAAATTTATTTCTTAAATTAATGATAAAAAATTCTATTTTATACAATAATTAAAAAATGTATGTTTGATACCGAAAAAAATTAAATTAAACTCATAAATCTTAATTAATTAAGGAACATACTCATAAAAAACTTTATATTTTAGTGGTTGGTAACAAATAAGAAAATGACATTTGTAAGAACGTCAAAAGTTTTTGTATTGAAATCTTATATGTCAAGAGAACTGTCAGATAACATCCAGAAAAACATAAAAAAGGTAAATTCTTTTGTAATTTAACTTGTATTTTAACTTCTGGAACGGGCCAGGATTCACATAAACACAAAACTAGAAAGAAAAAGGTTAGTTAACAAAAAGAGGGCAATAACAAAGATTATAGATGATATAGCATGTATGTATGTATGTAACAAAGAAGATTTGTAGCAAACAAAGAGACTAAGCTGTCCTTGGAGACAAGACTTTTAATAGAAATAATTAATAATATTTTGTTAAAATCTTCATCCAACAATATTTAATCATCTGCTATCAATATCTATCCTTCTAACTGCGCTACAACAATATCATCAAGTCTTCTGTTAGCAATATCTACCCTCTGTCAACAGTAAGTAGAATCTCCGAATATCTAGTGAGTATCTAGTCTCCCGTTTGCAGTATCTACTAGCAATATCTAGTATTCTACCAGCAAGATTCAGTCTTTTGCTAACAATATGTCATGTTTGGTATCGAATGAAAACATTCTTGATTCTTATTAAGATCATTCCATAAATGGATAGAAAATTAAAAATCCTTTAAAATGAACCCAAACTCGACCTATTTATCTCTAACCGTTATCGAGATATCTTAATTTTTACAAAAAAAAATGGCGATTATTTGACATTTGACAGTTATAACCTAACTTTTTTATTTATTAACCCAAATATATCATGTTTGGTATCAAATGAAAGCATCTTTGATTCTTGTTAAGATCATTTCAATATTTATCAAAAAAATGATATATTTAATTTTGACATTTGACAGTTACTAACCAAACTTTTTTATTTTTTAACCCAAATATATCGTGTTTGGTATCAAATTAAAGCATCTTTGATTCTTGTTAGGATCATTTCAATATTTATCAAAAAATCGCTATATTTAATTTTGATATTTGACAGTTTCTAACCTAGCTTTTTTATTTTTTTATCCAAATATATCGTGTTTGCTATCAAATAAAAACATTCTTGATTCTTATTAAGATCATTTCATAAATGGATAGAAAATCAAAAATCCTTTAAAATGAACCCAAACTCGACCTATTTATTTCCAACCGTTATCGAGATATCTTAATTTTTAACAAAAAAAATGGCGATTATTTGATATTTGACAGTTATAACCTAACTTTTTTTATTTATTAACGTAAACATATCACGTTTGGTATCAAATGAAAGCATTTTCGATTCTTAACAATATCACTTCAATACTTTTCAAAATATCGTTGTTTAATTTTGACATTTGACAGTTTCTAACCTAACTTTTTCATTTTTTAACCCAAATACATCGTGTTTGGTATCAAATTAAAGCATTTTTGATTCTTGTTAGGATCATTTCAATATTTATCAAAAAATCGTTATATTTAATTTTGACATTTGACAGCTTCTAACTTAACTTTGATATTTTTTTACCCAAATATATCGTGTTTGGTATCAAATTAAAGCATTTTGGATTTTTATTAGGTTCATTTTAATATATTTCAAAAAATCGTTATATTTAATTTTGACATTTGACAGTTTCTAACCTAACTTTTTATTTTTTAACCCAAATATATTGTGTTTGGTATCAAATTAAAGCATTTTTGATTCTTGTTAGGATCATTTCAATATTTATCAAAAAATCGCTATATTTAATTTTGATATTTGACAGTTTCTAACCTAGCTTTTTTATTTTTTTATCCAAATATATCGTGTTTGCTATCAAATAAAAACATTCTTGATTCTTATTAAGATCATTTCATAAATGGATAGAAAATCAAAAATCCTTTAAAATGAACCCAAACTCGACCTATTTATTTCCAACCGTTATCGAGATATCTTAATTTTTAACAAAAAAAATGGCGATTATTTGACATTTGACAGTTATAACCTAAATTTTTTTATTTATTAACGTAAACATATCACGTTTGGTATCAAATGAAAGCATTTTCGATTCTTAACAATATCACTTCAATATTTATCAAAAAATCGTTATATTTAATTTTGACATTTGACAGCTTCTAACCTAACTTTTTTATTTTTTTATCCAAATATATCATGTTTGGTATCAAATTAAAGCATTTTTGATTCTTATTAGGTTCATTTCAATATTTCTCAAAAAATCGTTGTATTTAATTTTGACATTTGACAGTTTCTAACCTAACTTTTTTGTTTTTTAACCCAACTATATCATGTTTGGTATCAAATTAAAGCATTTTTGATTCTTATCAAGATCACTTTAACATTTATCAAGAAATCGTTATGTTTAATTTTGACATTTGACAGTTTCTAACCTAACTTTGATATTTTTTTACCCAAATATATCGTGTTTGGTGTCAAATTAAAGCATTTTGGATTTTTATTAGGTTCATTTTAATATATTTCAAAAAATCGTTATATTTCGTTTTGACTTTTGACAGTTTCTAACCTATCTTTTTTACCCAAATATATCGTGTTTGGTATCAAATTAAAGCATTTTTGATTCTTGTTAAAACCATTTCAATATTTATCAAAAAATCGATATATTTAATTTTGACATTTGACAGTTTCTAACCTAACTTTTTTATTTTTAACCCAAATATATCATGTTTGGTATCAAATGAAAACATTTTTGATACTTATTGGGATCATTTCAATATTTATCAAAAAATCGTAATATTTAATTTTAACATTTGACAGTTTCTAACTGAACTTTTTTACTCTTTAACTCAAATATGTCATGTTTGGTATCAAATAAAAACATTTTTGATTCTAATTAAAATCATTTTATAAATAGATAGAAAATTAAAAATCCTTTAAAATGAACCCAAACTCTACCTATTTATCTCCAACCGTTATCGAGATATCTTAATTTAAAAAAAAAGAAAATGGCGATTATTTGACATTTGACAGTTATAACCTAATTTTTTTTATTTATTAACGTAAACATATCACGTTTGGTATCAAATGAAAGCATTTTCGATTCTTAACAATATCATTTCAATATTTATCAAAAAATCGTTATATTTCATTTTGACATTTGACAGTTTCTAACCTAACTTTTTTAATTTTTAACCCACATATATCGTGTTTGGTATCAAATTAAAGCATTTTTGATTCTTATTAGGTTCATTTTAATATTTTTCAAAAAATCGTCATATTTAATTGTAACATTTGGCAGTTTGTAACCTAACTTTTTTATTTTCTTACCTAAATATATCATGTTTGATATCAAATTAAAGCATTTTTGATTCTTATTAATATCATTTCAATATTTATCAAAAAATCGTTATAATTAATTTTGACATTTGCCAGTTTCTAACCTAACTTTTTTATTTTTTAACCCAAATATATCATGTTTGGTATCAAATGAAAACATTCTTGATTCTAATTAAGATAATTTCATAAATGGATAGAAAATTAAAAATCATTTAAAATGAACCCAAACTCGACCTATTTATCTCTAACGGTTATCGAGATATCTTAATTTTTATCAAAACAAAATGGCGATTATTTGACATTTGACAGTTATAACCTAACTTTTTTATTTTTTAACGTAAACATATCATGTTTGGTATCAAATTAAAGCGTTTTTGATTCTTATCAATACTATTTTAATATTTATCGAAAAATCGTTATAATTAATTTGACATTTGACAGTTTCTAACCTAATTTTTTTCATTTTAACCCAAATATATCATGTTTGGTATCAAATTAAAGCATTTTTGATTCTTGTTAAGATCATTTCAATATTTATCAAAAAATCGATATATTTAATTTTGACATTTGACAGTTTCTAACCTAACTTTTTTATTTTTTTACCCAAATATATCGTGTTTGGTATCAAATTAAAGCATTTTTGATTCTTATTAGGTTCATTTTAATGTTATTCAAAAAATCGTTATATTTAATTTTGACATTTGACGGTTTCTAACCTAACTTTTTTATTTTATTACCTAAATATATCATGTTTGATATCAAATTCAAGCATTTTTGATTCTTATTAAGTTCATTTTAATATTTTTTGAAAAATTATCATATTTAATTTTGACATTTGACAGTTTCTAATCTAACTTTTTTATTTTTAACCCAAATATATCACGTTTGGTATCAAATGAAAGCATTTTTGATTCTTAACAAGATCATTTCAATATTTATCAAAAAATTGTTGTAATTAATTTGACATTTGACAGTTTCCAACCTAACTTTTTTATTTTTTAACCCAAATATATCGTGTTTGGTATCAAATTAAAGCATTTTTGATTTTTGTTAAGATCATTTCAATATTTATCAAAAAATTGATATATTTAATTTTGACATTTGACAGTTACTAACCAAACTTTTTTATTTTTTAACCCAAATATATCGTGTTTAGTATCAAATTCAAGCATTTTTGATTCTTATTAAGTTCATTTTAATATTTTTTAAAAAATTATTATATTTAATTTTGACATTTGACAGTTTCTAATCGAACTTTTTTTATTTTTAACCCAAATATGTCACGTTTGGTATCAAATGAAAGCATTTTTGATTCTTAACAAGATCATTTCAACATTTATCAAGAAATCGTTATATTTAATTTTGACATTTGACAGCTTCTAACCTAACTTTGATATTTTTTTTCCCAAATATATCGTGTTTGATATCAATTTAAAGCATTTTTGATTCTTATTAATATCATTTCAATATTTATCAAAAAATTGTTGTAATTAATTTGACGTTTGACAGTTTGTAACCTAACTTTTTTATTTTTTTACCCAAATATATCATGTTTGGTATCAAATGAAAGCATTTTTGATTCTTAACAAGATCATTTCAACATTTATGAAGAAATCGTTATATTTAATTTTGACATTTGACAGCTTCTAACCTAACTTTGATATTTTTTTTCCTAAATATATCGTGTTTGATATCAAATTAAAGCATTCTTGATTCTTATTAATATCATTTAAATACTTATCAAAAAATTGTTGTAATTAATTTGACATTTGACAGTTTCTAACCTAACTTTTTTATTTTTTAAACCAAATATATCATGTTTGGTATCAAATTAAAGCATTTTTGATTCTTGGTAAGATCATTTCAATATTTATCCAAAAATCGTTATAATTAATTTGACATTTAACAGTTTGTAACCTAACTTTTTTAATTTTAACCCAAATATATCATGTTTGGTATCAAATGAAAACATTTTTGATTTTAAGATCATTTCATAAATGTATAGAAAATTAAAAATCCTTTAAAATAAACCCAAACTCGACCTATTTATTTCTAACCGTTATCGAGATATCTTAATTTTTAACAAAAAAAAATGGCGATTATTTGACATTTGACAGTTATAACCTAAATTTTTTATTTATTAACGTAAACATATCACGTTTGGTATCAAATGAAAGCATTTTCGATTCTTAACAATATCATTTCAATATTTATCAAAAAATCGTTATATTTCATTTTGACATTTGACAGTTTCTAACCTAACTTTTTTAATTTTTAACACAAATATATCATGTTTGGTATCAAATTAAAGCATTTTTGATTCTTATTAAGATCATTTCAATATTTATCAAAAAATCGTTATATTTAATTTTGACATTTGCCAGTTTCTAACCTAACTTTTTTATTTTTTAACCCAAATATATCATGTTTGGTATCAAATGAAAACATTCTTGATTCTAATTAAGATAATTTCATAAATGGATAGAAAATTAAAAATGCTTTAAAATGAACCCAAACTCGACCTATTTATCTCTAACCGTTATCGAGATATCTTAATTTTTATCAAAAAAAAATGGCGATTATTTGACATTTGACAGTTATAACCTAACTTTTTTATTTATTAACGTAAACGTATCACATTTGGTATCAAATGAAAGCATTTTCGATTCTTAACAATATCACTTCAATATTTATCAAAAAATCGTTATATTTAATTTTGACATTTGACAGTTTCTAACCTAACTTTTTTATTTTTTAAACCAAATATATCATGTTTGGTATCAAATTAAAGCATTTTTGATTCTTGTTAGGATCATTTCAGTATTTATCAAAAAATCGTTATATTTAATTTTGACATTTGACAGCTTCTAACCTAACTTTGATATTTTTTTACCCAAATATATCGTGTTTGGTATCAAATTAAAGCATTTTTGATTCTTGTTAAGACCATTTCAATATTTACCACAAAATCGATATATTTAATTTTGACATTTGACAGTTTCTATCCTAACTTTTTTATTTTTTAACCCAAATATATCATGTTTGGTATCAAATGAAAGCATTTTTGATTCTTATCAAGATCATTTTAACATTTATCAAGAAATCGATATATTTAATTTTGACATTTGACAGTTTCTAACCTATCTTTTTTATTTTTTAACCCAAATATATCATGTTTAGTATCAAATGAAAGCATTTCTGATTCTTGTTAGGTCCATTTCAATATTTCTCAAAAAATCGTTATATTTAATTTTGACATTTGACAGTTTCTAACCTAACTTTTTTATTTTTTAACCCAAATATATCATGTTTGGTATCAAATTAAAGCATTTTTGATTCTTATTAAGATCATTTCAATATTTATCAAAAAATCGGTATATTTAATTTTGACATTTGACAGTTTCTAACCTATCTTTTTTATTTTTTAACCCAAATATATCATGTTTAGTATCAAATGAAAGCATTTCTGATTCTTGTTAGGTCCATTTCAATATTTCTCAAAAAATCGTTATATTTAATTTTGACATTTAACAGCTTCTAACCTAACTTTTTTATTTTTTAACCCAAATATGTCATGTTTGGTATCTAATTAAAGCATTTTTGATTCTTATTAATATCATTTCAATATTTATCAAAAAAATGTTATAATTAATTTGACATTTGACAGTTTCTAACCTAACTTTTTTATTTTTTAACCCAAATATATCGGGTTTGGTTTCAAATTAATGGCATTTTTGATTCTTATTAGGTTTATTTCAATATTTATCTAAAAATCGATATATTTAATTTTGACATTTGACAGTTTCTAACCTAACTTTTTTATTTTTTAACCCAAATATATCATGTTTGGTATCAAATTAAAGCATTTTTGATTCTTATTAAGATCATTTCAATATTTATCAAAAAATCGTTATATTTAATTTTGACATTTGACAGTTTCTAACCTAACTTTTTTATTTTTTAACCCAAATATATCATGTTTAGTATCAAATGAAAGCATTTCTGATTCTTGTTAGGTCCATTTCAATATTTCTCAAAAAATCGTTATATTTAATTTTGACATTTGACAGTTTCTAACCTAACTTTTTTATTTTTAACCCAAATATGTCATGTTTAGTATCAAATTAAAGCATTTTTGCTTCTTATTGGGTTCATTTCAATATTTCTCAAAAAATCGTTATATTTAATTTTGACATTTAACAGCTTCTAACCTAACTTTTTTATTTTTTAACTCAAATATATCATGTTTGGTATCAAATTAAAGCACTTTTGTTTCTTATTAATATCATTTCAATATTTATCAAAAAATTGTTATAACTAATTTGACATTTGACAGTTTCTAACCTAACTTTTTTATTTTTTTTACCCAAATATATCATGTTTGGTATCAAATTAAAGCATTTTTAATTCTTGTTAAGATCATTTCAATATTCATAAGAGTTCTAATTTCCTATCAGCAGTATCTAGTAGTTGCAACATTATCTAGTTTTTTGCCGGCAGTAGTTAGTCATTTACTACTATATTTATCTTTCTGCTTTCTTGTTGCAGCAGATGTATCCAGTTTTGGAAAATGTCGCAGAAAAAATATGGTAAGTAAGAAAAGGAACATTTTGTGGTAATTTTGAAAGTTAAAACTCCGATACAAATGAAATCAATTAATATTGAAGAACAATGATTACAAACGAACAAAAAAAATTAATGACAATCTATTCTAAGAAAATAAATAACGTTATGAATAAACGAGAAAATGACGAATTGGTCCAAATTAACCATCGGCGATAAAGAATTGCGAGCAAAAATTTAAAACGCCAATAACAATAATGGTCACGTATAAAATAATCTTCAAAGGACTTAGAGCTTTCTCGTTCTTCAACGCGGACATTTTCATTAAACTCGGGAGCGTAAAAACGTAAACCATTCCACTTAAAGCTCCGGTATATCTAAAACAAAATAACAAACAAATTAAATTAATTAATTTTATTTCGTTTATAACCAACCTAATTAACGTTCCAATTTTCGGCAGGAAACACGCGAATAACACGCAAACTATCACCAAGATTACGTTCAAAACGATTACGCGAAAATAACTAAACTCGGTTGATTTCGTCTCGGTGAAGATCGCCTTGAAATTGTTGAAAATATCCAAGCGTAACATAAAAGCCATCAAGGGAAATACAGTAAATAATTGGAATAATAATAAAACTCTTGCCCCAATTGTCATTGGGTCATATTGAGGGAAGTTGTTTAAAAGGTTCTAAAAAAAAATTAATTAGATTTGGTTTTTGTGATTATGATTTTTTATCTTACATCTTCAATGCACGATTTAGCCAAAGGAAAACAAATGTAGAAGAAAACCCCAACGAATAAATAGGTGAAAAGAACCAGTCCATAAGCAATGCTTAAATCGCGAACCTAAAAAAAATTAATTAATTAAGATAAATAGTATAAAAATGCCGGTTTTGGAGATTTTTAAAAAAAAATCACCACATTTAGTTACTTTTCCAATACCAACCTAAATCTGGTAACTTTTTTCCCCCCCCAGATTTAAGTTGGTCACTTTCCCTATACTTATAATATTGGAGTTTAAGATAATAATTAAGTTAATTACGTTAGATAGTGTATAAATCGTTATATTTAATTTTGACATTTGACAGCTTCTAACCTAACTTTTTTATTTTTTTATCCAAATATATCATGTTTGGTATGAAATTAATGCATTTTTGATTCTTGTTAGGTTTATTTCAATATTTTTCAAAAAATCGTTATATTCAATTTTGACATTTGACAGTTTCTAACCTAACTTTTTTATTTTCTTATTCAAATATATCATATTTGGTATCAAATTAATGAATAGAAAATTAAAAATCCTTTAAAATGAACCGAAACTCGACCTATTTATCTTCAACCGTTATCGACATATTTTAATTTTTAACAAAAAAAAATGGCAGTTATTTGACATTTGACAGTTATAACCTAACTTTTTTATTTATTAACGTAAACATATCACGTTTGGTATCAAATGAAAGCATTTTCGATTCTTAACAATATCACTTCAATATTTCTCAAAAAATCGTTGTGTTTAATTTTGACATTTGACAGTTTCTAATCTAACTTTTTTATTTTTTTACCCAAATATATCGTATTTGGTATCAAATTAAAGCATTTTTGATTCTTATCAAGATCATTTTAACATTTATCAAGAAATCGTTATATTTAATTTTGACATATGACAGCTTGTAACCTAACTTTTTTATGTTTTTATCCAAATATATCATGTTTGGTATCAAATTAAAGCATTTTTGATTCTTATCAAGATCACTTTAACATTTATCAAGAAATCGTTATATTTAATTTGACAGCTTCTAACCTAACTTTGATATTTTCTTTGCCCAAATATATCGTGTTTGGTATCAAATTAAAGCATTTTGGATTTTTATTAGGTTCGTTTTAATATATTTCAAAAAATCGTTGTATTTAATTTTGACATTTGACAGTTTCTAACCTAACTTTTTTATTTTTTAACCCAAATATATCGTGTTTGATATCAAATTAAAGCATATTTGATTCTTATTAATATCATTTCAATATTTATCAAAAAATTGTTGTAATTAATTTGACATTTGACAGTTTCTAACCTAACTTTTATTTTTTTACCCAAATATATCATGTTTGGTATCAAATTAAAGCATTTTTGATTCTTGTTAGGTTCATTTCAATATTTCTCAAGAAATCGTTATATTTAATTTTGACATTTGACAGCTTTTAACCTAACTTTTTTATTTTTTAACCCAAATATATCATGTTTGGTATCAAATGAAAACATTTTTGATACTTATTAGAATATTTATCAAAAAATCGCTATATTTAGTTTTGATATTTGACAGTTTTTAACCTTATTTTTTTATCCAAATATATCGTGTTTGTTATCAAATGAAAACATTCTTGATTTTTATTAAGATCATTTCACAAATGGATAGAAAATTAAAAATCCTTTAAAATGAACCCAAACTCGACCTATTTATCTCCAACCGTTATTGAGATATCTTAATTTTTAACAAAAAAAAATGGCGATTATTTGACATTTGACAATTATAACCTAACTTTTTTATTTTTTAACGTAAACATATCACGTTTGATATCAAATGAAAGCATTTTTGATTCTTATCAATATCATTTCAATATTTATCAAAAAATCGTTATTTTAATTCTGACATTTGACAGTTTCTAACCTAACTTTTTTATTTTTTTACCCAAATATATCATGTTTGATATCAAATTAAAGCATTTTTGATAGTGATTAGGTTCATTTCAATGTTTATCAAAAAATCGTTATATTTAATTTTGACAGTTTCTACCTAACTTTTATTTTTTTACCCAAATATATCATGTTTGGTATCAAATGAAAACATTCTTGATTCTAATTAAGATAATTTCATAAATGGATAGAAAATTAAAAATCCTTTAAAATGAACCCAAACTCGACCTATTTATCTCTAACCGTTATCGAGATATCTTAATTTTTAACAAAAAAAAATGGCGATTATTTGACATTTGACAGTTATAACCTAACTTTATTTTTAATTAAACGTAAACATATCACGTTTGGTATCAAATTAAAGCATTTTTGATTCTTATTAGGTTCATTTCAATATTTCTAAAAAAATCGTTATATTTAATTTTGACATTTGACAGTTTCTAACCTAACTTTTTTATTTTTTTACCCAAATATATCATGTTTGGTATCAAATTAAAGCATTTTTGATTCTTATCAGGTTCATTTCAATATTTCTCAAAAAATCGTTATATTTAATTTTGACATTTGACAGTTTCTAACCTATCTTTTTTATTTTTTAATCCAAATATATCATGTTTGGTATCAAATGAAAACATTTTTGATACTTATTAGGTTCTACGAACTAAACTTAGGTGATAAGATAGTATAATAATGCCGGTTATGGAGCTTTTTTAAAAAAAATCACCACATCTAGTTACTTTTCCAATACCAACCTAAATCTGGTAACTTTTTTCCCCCCACATTTAAGTTGGTCACTTTCCCTATACTTATAATATTAGAGTTTAAGATAATAATTAAGTTAATTACGTTATTTTCTTGGTTTCGATTGCTTCTCATAACGGAGATGATTATGTTATGGATGAAATAGCTCAAAGCTAACATTCCGCTCAACGCGGAAAACGATGGTTTAAAATTTAACTCCTCCAACCAATCCATATCGTTAATTCCCCAAGAATATGCTTTAACGCAAACGAAAATTACCATGTATAAAGCACTCAATGTACCTAAAACGAAATGTTTAAAACATGTTTTTGATTAATGTTATAATATTATCACCTAAGCTGTTAAATTTCGTAAAAAAAGTTGGGCTCTTAAAATTTAGTAGTGGAAACATTAGTAGGGCTAAAAATAAAGGGACGGTTTTGTTGAGGTCCCAAATTTCGTGGAAATACGTTGTTCTTGTTGAATGAATCGAGTTGTTTTTGATTGTTGCGAATGTTTCGTGTTTGGGGCATAAAACGGTTCGATTTTCGGGGTTTTCCGGTAAAACTATGTACTCTGAAATGATTTAAAATGATTGTGACATCTGAAAATGCGCGGCTAAACCCGAAACTTTCTAGTTATTGGTGTATTTAACGCTGAATAATAGTAATAAGTGAAATTAGAGTTGATAGAGAATTCTGCTCATATTGAAAGTTGCAAAAATTGGTTTTGTATAAAAATATAAATTGGCAAAAGTAGTTTTCTTTGCATATTTGCTGCTATAAACAAAGAGGAATGCAATGCAGCTCAAATTAGCAGAGTCAGAAGTTCTGCTCATATCAAAATTTGCAAAAGAATTGATTTTTTCTAATATTTGGTGTATTAGATGTGATTGGGAATGCGATGTAGTTCGAACTAAAGTGATCAGAAGTTCTGCTCATATTGAAATATGCAAGAATTTCAAAAAATTCTGATTTCCAGTAAAGTGGAAGACTCTTCTTGGAAGAAGAAGAGGTTTATAAGTGATGAGGAATATGATGCAGTGTAAACTAAATTGGTCAGAAATTCTTTTCAACCAAAAAAATTGAAATATTCAATGGAAATTGGTTCTCCAAACTAAATGGGAAGTGTCCAAAGATTTTTTTTCATATTTGATGTATTAGAAATGATCAAATATTAAAGCTTAAAGATTCTGCTCATCCCGAAGTTTACAAAAACTATTGAAAAACTGATTTTTTAATCAGATAGGAAATGGCAGAATATTTTTTGTTAATATTTGCTGTTTTAAACATGATGAGGCATCTGCTGCAGCTCAAATTAAACTAATTGAAGATTCTGCTCAATCCGAAAATTGCAAAAAAATCATGGAAAACTAGTTTTCTGATAAAATAAGAAATGGCAGAAGGATGTCTTTTCAATATTTACATTTTTTTGCAATATTTCCATGAAGTTTTGCAAATTTCTGGTTGAACAAAATCTTTAATCAATTAAATATGAGCTGCAGCAGATTTCTCATCACGTTTAAAATGCAAATGTTGCAAAAAAATCTTTCTGACATTTGTTTATTTCATTAGAAAACTAATTTTCCACTATTTTTTGCAAAATTTGGGTTGAGCAGAATCTTTAATCGATTAAATTTGAACTGTAATACATTTTTCATTATATCTCAAACAGCAAATATTGCAAAAAATCCTTCTGACATTTCCTATTTCATTAAAAAACTGGTTTTCCATGCTGTTTTGCAAATTTCGGATTGAACAAAATCTTTAACCACTTAAATTTGAACTGCAGCAGATTTGTTATCATGTTTAAAATGCAAATATTGCAAAAAAATCTTTCTGACATTTGTTTATTTCATTAGAAAACTAATTTTCCACTATTTTTTGCAAAATTTGGGTTGAGCAGAATCTTTAATCGATTAAATTTGAACTGTAATACATTTTTCATTATATCTCAAACAGCAAATATTGCAAAAAATCCTTCTGGCATTTCTTATTTCATTAAAAAACTGGTTTTCCATGCAGTTTTGCAAATTTCGGATTGAACAAAATCTTTGATCAATTAAATTTGAACTGGAACAAATTTCTTATTATATCTCAAACAACAAATGTTGCAAAAATCCTTCTGGCATTTCCTATTTCATTAAAAAACTAGTTTTCCATGAAATTTTGCAAATTTTGGGTTGAACAAAATCTTTAATCAATTAAATTTGAGCTACAGCTGATTTCTCATTATGTTTAAAATGCAAATATTGCAAAAAAACTTTCTGACATTTGTTTATTTCATTAGAAAACTAATTTTCCACTATTTTTTGCAAAATTTGGGTTGAGCAGAATCTTTAATCAGCTTAATTTGAACTACATGAGATTTCTCATCATGTCTAAAACAGCAAATATTAAAACAAATACTTCTGCCATCTTCTATATCATTACAAAACTAGTTTTCCATGATTTTTTGCAAATTTCGGGTTGAACAGAACCTTTAGGCAGTTTAATTTGAGCTGCGACAGATTACTCATAATGTTCAAAATGCAAATATTACAAAAATATCGTTCTGGCATTTCTTATTTCATTACAAAACTAGTTTCCCATAGTTTTTTGCATATTTCGGGTTGAACAAAATCTTACTTTGATTAATTTTAGCGTTTTTAAAGATGACCCTGTAAGGTCGAAACATGTAAAGCGGATTTTTATTAACAATAAAACCAGTACGAAAGTACAAATCCATGAAGTTCCATGATTTTTTGCAAATTTCGGACTGAGCAGAATTTTTAATCAGTGTAATTTGAGCTGTATGAGATTTCTCATCACGTCTAAAACAACAAATATTGCAGAAATTGTTTCTGCCATTTCCTATGGGATTAGAGAAGCAGTTTTCCATAAGTTTTTGCAAATTTCGGGTTGAGCAGAATCTTTAATCAATTTAATATTGAATTGTAGCAGATTTTTCATCATTTCTAATACATCAAATATGATAAAAAATCTTTGGGTACTTTCTATTTGGTTAGAATTTTTGCATTTTTTTGGTTGAACAGAATTTCTGACCAATTTAGTTTGCACTGCATCGTATTCCTCATCACTTATAAGTAATAAATGTAGAACGAAAATTGTTTTGGCCGCCTTCCACTTTTCTGCAAACCACAATTTTTTGAAATTCTTGCATATTTCCATATGAGCAGAACTGCTGATCACGTTAATTCGAACTACATCACATTCCCCATCATATCAACTTTTCTGGAAACCAGTTTTTTTTTAAATTATTGCAAAATTTGAGTTGAGCAGAACTTCTGACTCTGCTAATTTGAGCTGCATTGCATTCCTCTTTGGTTATAGTAGCAAATATGCAAAAAATATTATGTTTGTCATTTTTCAGTTTAGTTTCAACTGCATCATATTATTATAACACATCAATATAGGCAGAATTTTCTGTCAATTTTAGTTTTAACGTTATATTGTTGTATATTTTTACTTAGAACTAGAAAGATTAGGTTTTAGCACTGTTAAATTAATTATTAAGTTACCATATAAAAATTCGACGAAGTTATACAAAAAATTCGACATTAAAATCCAATAAACAATATTGGCCCCAACTAATACTATCAACGAAAAAATCCTTGCCACAACTTCGGCCCATTTCCCCAACAATTCCCGACACAATTCAGGCACCTCCGTTATTTTCCCAATCGCCCCATAATTCTTTCCGATATTTAACACCAATTGGGCTGTGTATAAACATATCCCGGAGATAATTATATGCAAAATTATCCCGGAAATTAACCCGGAGCGCTCGAATCCCCAAGCCATTGCGAGCAGAGATGATCCCATTATCGTATTCCATATTGCAAATCTAAAAAAAAAATTAAATTAATCTTAATTAACGACTAATTTTTGGGTAAATTTTGAGATATGATTGAAAACGAGGTCGAGTTCAATTTTTGACCCCTCATTATTTGTTTATTTCTGCAAAACATCGCTTAGACGAGGAATGATTTAACTTCCTGATCGATTTCATCATCCGCGGATGATAAATTTAGCTTTAATTAATGATATTTATAGTATTTGATGAGTATACACTTAATTTTGTGAAAAACTGTAACTTAATTTGACACCCGAAAACATAGATATAAAATTTTATGGATTACTAAAAAATTAACTCATTAATTCGTTTTTAAATTTATAAAATTTCTTAATACTTACTTAATTTACACTTAATTAAGTCAATTAAAACCGTTTTTATTAATAAATAAAAATAAAATCGGTCGAAAATTACTTCGAAAATAAAAGTCGATCTATAGTGTTATGTTAGTGGCTCAATGATTCTTGGGTTGAAACCGGTTTTAAATCGAAAAAACGCATTGGGGAATCAAATAATCTTTATGAATCGATTCCGGGGGTATTAAATTAAGTGTTTCAATTAATTGTTTATAATAATATTTAATTTAAAAAGTGTAGTTTATTACAAATGTCAAGTCGCGTCGGTAAGTTAGATAACAACGGTTTGTTTGTATTGCATCATTAATTGACACTTTTTGGTGAGACGCGATTTAAATTCGATAAAAACTCGGTGTAAATCAACGTGGTGAATTCAAAATTGTATCTAAATCGGTTCTCGGGATAACAAAGTAAGTGTTTTAATACATTTTATTAAAAAATAATGAGAAAATAACTCAAAAACTCAATTTAATTTGATGCCCACGAACATAGACATAAAATTTTATGGATTACTAAAAAATTAACTCATTAATTCGTTTTTAAATTTTTAAAATTTCTTAATACTTACTTAATTTACACTTAATTAAGTCAACTAAAACCATTTTTGTTAATAAATAAAAATAAAATCGCTCGAAAATTACTTCGAAATAAAAGTCGATCTATAGTGTTATGTTAGTGGCTCAATGATTCTTGGGTTGAAACCGGTTTTAAATCGAAAAAACGCATTGGGGAATCAAATAATCTTTATGAATCGATTCCGGGGGTATTAAATTAAGTGTTTCAATTAATTGTTTATAATAATATTAAAAAGTGTAGTTTATTACAAATGACAAGTCGCGTCGGTAAGTTAGATAACAACGGTTTGTTTGTATTGCATCATTAATTGACACTTTTTGGTGAGACGCGATTTAAATTCCATAAAAAATCGGTGGAAATCAACGTGGTGAATTCAAAATTGGATCTAAATCGGTTCTCGGGATAACAAAGTAAGTGTTTTAATACATTTTATTAAAAAATAATGAGAAAATAATTCAAAACCTCAATTTAATTTGATGCCCACGAAGATAGATATAAAATTTTATGGATTACTCTCCTATTTTTGATGTTCCAACGTTGAACATCAAAAATAGGACGTGACGTGAGAGGTTAAATTACTATTAGAGCTTAAGAAAGCAAAAAGTCAGTTGCTGATGATGCTTTTGTTTTATTAATGAAACTGTTTATTAATATTGGCTGTTTTCTTAAATCTTAAATGGTTCTCAAAGTTGTCAAGTTGCAAATAAGTGTTAATTTAAAGTTAATGTGTATAAATTAGAATGGAATATTCATAAAGAGCAGCAAATTTTAGCCTAATTTGATGCATTATACTTTATATCCATCATGTAATTTAGGTCTAAAGATAAAGAGGGCGCTAATTTAAATTAAAAATGTTTAAAATCACTAAAACAAATAAAATATTCATAAAGAGCAGGAAATTTTAACCTAATTTGATGTATCACACTTTATATCCATCATAAAATTTACATTTAAAGATGTAGATGGCGCTAATTGACAGTGGTGGTTTCGGCCATCTTGATTTTTTTAAATTATTATATCTTGGCTATTACAACACCTAGATACGCCGTGTTTGGACTCATTTTAAACGTTTTTTCATTATCTACTCAAAAATCGTTACTTTTCGGCCATCTTGAATTTTATAGTAAATAAAATTTGTGATATCTCCGGAAATATGTTAACTAAATAGGTCGTGTTTGGATTTATTTTAAAGGATTTTTCATAAAGATTAAGAATATCACAAAATTTATTTTTTTTGTGAATAATAAAGAATTCTAAATTTATTAAAAATGCTCAAAATCACCAAAACGAATGAAATATTCATAAAGAGCAGTAAATTTTAACCTAATTTGATGTATCACACTTTATATCCACCACAAAGCTTACATTTCACGATGTAGATGGCGCTAATTGACATTTTTGGTTTCGGCCATCTTGATTTTTAAAAATAAAGATATCTTGGATATTACATAACCTGGATACGCCGTGTTTGGACTCATTTTAAAGGTTTTTTCATTATCTATTCAAAATCATTTCGTTTCGGCCATCTTGAATTTATCAAAAATAATATTCAAAATATCCCGGGTAATACATTAACCGAATAGGTCGTGTTTGGATTTATTTTAAAGGATTTTTCATTGAGATTAAGGATATCACAAAATTAATTTTTTTTTAATTAATAAGTTTTAATTTTATTAAAAATTTTCAAAATCGCCAAAACGAATAAAATATTCATAAAGAGCAGGAAATTTTAACCTAATTTGATGTATCACACTTTATATCCATCATAAAATTTACATTTAAAGATGTAGATGGCGCTAATTTGACAGTTTGATTTCCGCCATCTTGATTTTTAAAAACAAAGATATCTCGACTCTCATAACACTTAGATACGTCGTGTTTGGACTCATTTTAATCGTCTTTTAATAATCTACCTCAAAATTAACAAATTTTTTATCATCAACCATCCCAAATTTTTATTAATTATATAATTATATAAAAACAATTTTTTTTCATTTAAAAAAACATTTTTTGTGCTTAATTCACGTTTTAATCGATACATACAACAAAAAATTTAATTTCCCTTCGATATAACACCACATCAATCACTTCAACATTTTTTTTACGACTTTAAATGCTTTAAAAAGATTTTGAGCGAATCAGAATAAACTTAGAAATGTTAGCCACAAAATACGTCCTTTTTGGGTTGTTAAACGCAACGTTACGAATTCAACAAGAAAGTAATTGCCTCAAATCGTTCAAAAATCAATTAATTGGAGTTACAAGTGTTATTAACACGGATGTTTTTGATGATTTTCCTGTTTTTAACGGCCCGTTTAAAGCTAACAATTATTTAATAAAAATCGACGAATTATTCGAATTAAAAACGATTCTAAAAGATATCTTAATGAGTAATATGGTGTATTGTAGAAGTATTTTTATGATTTTTATAAATGAAAAATTAGAAATTGAGGATTTATCGAAGATTTTATGGGAAACTTATAAAATATTTAAATTCGTTTTAATTTTTAAAACGAAAATTGTTCAAATCGATTTTAACGAGAATTTTAATTGTTTTAAAATAAAAAATTTCATCTCTACGAATAACTGTGACTTAAAATTTGACTCGAAAAATTGTTTTATTCGAGCCTCTTGGAGTTATCAACCCCCGGTGGCGATCGATTACAATTTAAAAGAAAATCCTGGGTTGATTATGAGTTTAATGAAAACGATTTTTGAGAAATATCAAATTCAAGTTCGTATTAATCCGCAAAACGATTCTTTTATCAGAGAAATAAGCCAAATTGGGACCGTTTATAAAATAATCCAACGTTTCGAATTAAACGTAAGCGACATCTACATGGGTAATTTCGTAACGTTGTCTTATTCGAGCCAAAATTGGTTCGATTTATTCGATGTAACCGAATATGCGAGTGTTGAAGGAAGTTTTATGCTCGCCCCGAAACCCGATGTTGTACCGATTTTTCAACAATTTATAACCATTTTAAAATCGGAATTATTGATGTTCTTGATTGCGATTGATTCGATGATTTTTATTTATGTTTTATTGGACGAAATAACGTTTAAAAACGAAAAAATCGGTTTAAAAATGATCGAAAATTCGTTTTTTACAACATTAAAATTAATATTATTGATTTCAAACAAACTTAATCGAACTTCAACAACAAAATTTAGCGTAATCTTTTTAATTTTTTTTTATAACATCACTAAAATGTCGTTTATTAACGGCCATTTATACAGTTTTTTTACAAAACCACTTTACGAAACGAAAATTGAATCGATTCAAGACGCAATCGATTCAGACCACGACATCATTTTAACGAATTCGACGTTAAATTATTTATTGGTGAACAACCCCAATTTAAAAGAGTCGTTTTTAAATAATGCTGTATTTAAAATTAAAATCCACGAGAATTACAACGTTTTATTGGAAATGTTCGTTCAAAAACGAAATTTCATCACCGTAATGCATTACATAAACTTAATAACGATCGATTTGGAGGATTTTGATTATTTTCCTGTTGATACGTTAATAAAGTTTATAATTTTGAAGCGTTGTCACCCCTTAACCGATCAAATCAACCGAAATTTACAACTGATTCATTCCTCTGGGTTAATGGAAAAGTGGAGGAACGATGTCGTTCGAGCGTATCGATTTAAATGGAATAAAATGCGAGAATTTCACCAAGAAAGTATTATTTACCCGAAAAAAATCGCTTTTAATGATATCGAAAGTGTTTTTGTGATATATTTAGGGTGTATTGTTAGTTCTTTTATTGTTTTGTTAATCGAGATTTGTTATTTTAAGAATTTAAAGAAAAAGTAATTTCAAAATGAATCCAAACACTGCCTATTTACTTAATATATTTCCCGAGATATTTCGAATTTAATTTTTTATAAAATTCAAGATGGCCGAAAACATAATTTAATGACAGATGATTAAAAAAACATTTGAAATGAGTCCAAACACGAGATATCTAGGTGTTATAGCAGCCAAGATATATTTATCTGTATAAATCAAGATGGCCGAGTTAACACTTTTTCCGAAATATTTCGAATTTTATTTTTCATAAAATTAAAGTTCCATTTCTCCATTTTTGGAAGAGTAAGAAATGAAACAATCTTAGGAGGGCCATTATGGAAGCATGTAAAAAGTACCAGATGATGGAATGATGGAGGTAAGGGACGAGACGGCAACCAAAGTATGAAGACTACGTGCAAAAGAGGAACAATTGTGAGAGAGTAGTAAGCTTGGCTTAAAGAAACTCATGGGTTGAGTTATAGGCTAATAGACCTATAACTCACTTACCTTGATATATTTACTCGCAGGAATCATGCCGAAGATAAGGAGGGCCTAGCCAGAGGAAAAGAAAATTAATAGCGACTATAATACAGTCTGCGACCATGTACGCAGCGCTGTGGTGGCAAACATCGCTGAAGTATGAGAAATATAAAAACATGATAAACGCTATAGAGAGGAGAGCAGCGATCTGCGTTACTTCAACATACAGAACAACTTCTACGAAGACCATCGGAACCCTGACCAGGTACCCTCCTTATGACCTATTGGCATAGGAGAGGACTAGAAACTGGAAGACCAGAGGAGAGCGGATGACAGGAGAGATAGAAGTAATACTAAAGATGGGCGAGCTACTTCATAAGAGATATGCTCGAATGGAAACTTCACCAATTATTACGCCACGCAAGCTATTGTAGGGCACGGTACCTTTGAGAGCTATCTGAAGAAGATTGGAAAGATGCAAGCGAGCGACTGCAACTGTTGGTACAGATGTAGCAAAGAGGACACACCGATGCACACAATTTTTGAGTGTTTCCTCACTTCGCAGAAAATCTTATTGGAACGGAGGAGCTGCGAAGAGTCATTATGGAGCTACTAACGGAAATAATGAAGATAAAGGCGGAGAACGGAAAGTAGGTAATTTAATCATATACCCCCATAACGCGACGGCTGGATTTTGCTTGCCCCGAGGGCTGATAGCTGGAGGGTCAACCAAAACGACAACAGAAGAGTAAATCTGGAAAGAAAAAATGGAATGTAGAGGAGGAGAACAATCAGAATCAGCGATGAAGAAGCCAATAACTCTGGAGGAGGTGCAAGACTCCATCAAGAAAATGAAGAATGACAAAATAGGTGTGGAGGACAAAATAGTACCAGAAATGGTGAAAGCAGGAGCTTGGTATTAGGCGGATATTAGGATTAGGAGAATGACAAAGAACCATAATCATTCCTAGTCAGGGCAATACGCCTCATTAATGTAATTGCAAAGCTATACTCCAGAATCTTAGAGTATAGGCGCCTTCTAAGGACTTGCACTGGGAAAAAGCTGGATGAGGAGCAGTCTGGTTTCAGACTAGGACGTTAAACACAAAATCTCATTTTCTCCCTGTGCTGTATAACTGATAAGTGGATCAGCAGAGAGAAATGTGCATACTTGGATTTCTTGGATGTGTACACTGCGTTTGATGAAGTGCCTAGGTTAGAGGTCTGGAAACCACTAGAGAAGAAAGGGACTCCCTCACAACTGATGCTCAGCATCTGGTTCATGTTCCAGCGAGTGGAGAAAGCGGTGATGTTTAACGGGAAGACCTCTAATATGTTTGTCATGGAAAAAGGACAGTTTATACTCATCGCTATTTGTAGCTTTTATGGATGAAGTGGTGAAGACATGCAAGAGAAGAACAATAACTTCGCTGGTAGGCATCCTCAACCTCAGATCAATCATGTGTCAGTCTCTGATATATGCAGATGAGTAATCCTCCTCGCAGACACGGAGAGAAAATTGCAACAGTACTCGAGTGGTTAAAATCTCTAAAAAAGAGGGACATGACGTTGAACAATGTGAAGAGTCAAGTTATGGTGGTGACGACGACACAGGAACATCTCAACCAGATTAGCAGCTGTCAATATCTGGACACGACAATCCACCAGATGGACAAACTTACTGAAGAGGTCAGGAACAGAGTGGACAAGACTTACTATGCCTTGAGTTGATGTGTGTTTGGAAAGGATGTTGGGATAATACGGTCCAAATTAAATGCCTCCGGAGGGACAGAATACGGAACTATATTCGAGAAAAGCTCAATATGCAGCCGGTACAGACGATGATTAAAACATGGCTATGTAAATGGAATGGAGCAGGCAAGAAAACCAAGGAGTTACCTAACTGCTGGTACTATTTTTGTGAAAATTTGCATACGAAAATATAGGCTTTTTCTACAAGAACCATATGTAACACTTCTAAAAAAGTCCCCTTATATTTCAGCGTACAATACGTTGGTGAAGGAATTTCACACCATCACAAAGTTAACAGACTAATCGTAATTCGTTAAAACACGTGTCAACATTCAAGTGTGCACTGTGAACAAATGACAACTGCGGCGAAGTTCGGAATAGTACCACAAGATATTACATATAGATACGACACCTATATTGATAGGTCAACCAAAAGGATAACATAGAAGAGGATGACTTTTTGTAGGGTTGGAAGAGTTTGGAGAAAACCTGGAATGAAACTTTTTCAAGGATGGAGGACGTGGGGAACCGGAAACGGCGGGAGGGAGACAAATGCAGGGGAGGAGAAGAATCGAAATTAGCGGTGAAGAAGCCAATAATCTTGGAGGAGGTGCAAGACGCTATCAAGAAAATGAAAATGCAGGTGTAGAGGACAAAATAGTACCAGAAATGGTGAAAGCAGGAGCTTGGTATTAGGCTGATATTAGGATTAGGAGACTAGGGCGGATACTACAAGAATGGCAAAGAACCAGAATCACGCCTATATACAAGAAGAGTCCCCTCGACATGCTATGAAAACTACAGGGCCATATGCCTCATTAATGTAATTGCAGAATCCTAGAGTATATGCGCCTCTTAAAAACTTGCACCGGAAAAGAGCAGGATGAGGAGCAGGCCGGTATCAAATTACGACGACAAATACAAGATTTCATTTTCTCCCTGCGCTGTATAACTGATAAGTGGATCAGCAGAGAGAAATGTGCATACCTGGGTTTCTGAGATATGTACACTGCGTTTGATGAGGTGCCCAGGTAAGAGGTCTGGAAAGCACTAGAGAAGAAAGGGACTCCTTTAACGTGTTCGTCATAGAAAAATGACACCAAAAATTATCGCCATTGCTATTCGTAGCTTTTATGGATGAACTGATGAAGACTGCAAGAGAAGAACGGACACTTCGCTGGTCAGCATGTCCAACCTCAGACCAATTATGAGTCAGGCTCTAATATATGCAAATGATGTATGTAGTCCCCAACGCAGACTCGGGGTGGAAATTGCAACAAGCTGTACTCGAGTGGTTAGGAACTCTAAAAGAGAGGGGCATAATGTTGAAATGTGGAGTCAAGTTATGTTGGTGACGAGTACAGAGGAACTTCTCACCCAGATCAGCAGCTATCAATATCAAGGCACGACAATACACCAGACGGGCAACCTTACTGAAGAGGTCAGGAATAGAAGAGTGGATAAGGCTACCAAGGCTTACTATGCCCTGACTTATTGTGTGTTTGGAAAGGATGAAGCCTGTATTTAGCTATGCCAGTGAAAGCTGGATCGCAAATACAAGAGATACCAGAACGGTTAATAGAAGATGAACAAGCAGCATACAGAACAAGCAAACAAGCGAATGATAACAAACATGTAATTCGAAATATCATTGAAAAAAAAATGGAGACGGGCAATGAACTATACCTAATATTCTTGGACCTAAAAGCAACTTTTGACACGATTAACCAAAAACTAACAAAGATAATAGCAAAAAAACTGTACCCAACCCAACCCAAGCAAATCCCACACTTGTAATTCGACCACCCATCACTAGGTGGCGACACACGAGTTAGGCAACCAACAACACACGCGCATATGACGTCACGAAGGAATGAAGGAATACTTCCGCTGCAGAACCCTCATTATTCCCTTTCTATGGACAGAAGAAATTGAAAAAATGGGCCTGGAATTGAACGTAAATAAATGTAAAATCGTGATGATAAATAAAAGAATATGCATTAAGGAACAAAAGAAGAAGTATCATGATATGAGTGCTTGGGCAGTATAATATCGCAAGATGGAAGGATAGATTTAGACATAAATGCAAGAATAAGGAAAACAAATAACGTATATTATACTCTAAACAGAACAATTTTTGGGAAGAAGGAGATAGATAAAAAGATAAAATTCAAAGTGTACAACTCGGTGGAAATTCTAATATTAATATATGCCAGTGGGTCATGGAGACTCCAAAATAAATAAGAAGGTAAGGTCACGGCCATGGTAATGAAATTTTTGCAGAATATAGGACTGGAGGAAATAAGACTAGGGGTGGATGAAGAGGTACACAATAATAAAAAAGTTATTTGAAGCAAAGAATAAAGATAAGAAAAAGAGGGGAACACCTAGGAAGAAGTGGAAAGAAAGAATAGCAGATGTTGGGAAGAAGAGAGGGAAGTCTCTAGCAGATGTAAAGGATAGAGAACAGGATGGAGGAATAGGAAAAAGATTTATTTTTAGCCATTTTGCTGTAGATAATTAAAAAAGCTTTAAAATGAGTCTAAACACGACGTATCTACGTGTTATGAGAGTCGAGATATCTATGTTTTTAAAAATCAAGATGGCCGAAATCGCAAGTGTCAATTAGCGCCATCTATATCTTTAAATGTTAATTTTTATGGTGGATATAAAGTGTGATACATCAAATTAGGTTAAAATTTCCTGCTCTTTATGAATATTTCATTCATTTTGGTGATTTGAAATATTTTTAATCGATTTAGAATTTCTTTTTTGGTTAAAAAAAAATTAATTGTGCAATATTTTTAATCTTCGAAGAAATTTATTTAAAATAAGCCCAAACACGACCTATTTAGTTAACACTTTTCCCGAAATATTTCTATTTTCTTAAAATCCAAGATGGCCGAAAAGAAATGATTCATTAATTTTGTTGTAGATAATTAAAAAAGCTTTAAAATGAGTCTAAACACGACGTATCTACGTGTTATGAGAGTGGAGATATCTTTGTTTTTAAAAATCAAGATGGTCGAAATCACAAGTGTCAATTAGCGCCATCTATATCTTTAAATGTTAATTTTTGTGGTGGATATGAAGTGTGATACATCAAATTAGGTTAAAATTTCCTGCTCTTTATGAATATTTTATTTGTTTTGGTGATTTTAAATATTTTTAGTCGATTTAGACTTTTTTTTGATTAAAAAAAATTAATTTTGTAATATTTTTAATTTTTTTAAATTTAATTTAAGATGGCCGAAATCGAAAGTGTCAATTAGCGCCATCTATATCAATAAATTTAAATTTAGTGGTGGATATAAAGTGTGATATATCAAATTAGGTTAAAATTTCCTGCTCTTTATCAATATTCTATTCTTTTTATCGATAATTAATATAAAAAAAATATTTTATCGATTTTTTTAAGAATTAATCAATTTATATTATAATTTTAAGCTGGTTTAAAATAAAAAGAACTCACATGGTAACTAGGGAGTTTTGAGTCTTGATGGCCTCCAGTTTGTCGAGTTTAAATTGATAATAACAACTGGAAGAAGCAAACTGGAACAAAAACAAAAAGAATTAATCAACTAATTTCGAATGCTTATAAACAAAAAAATTGCTGAGTTATATTAAATCGAACCAATTATGGAAATTACGAATATTTTAATCAATTTGGCGATTTAATGCTTTCTTTTACATATAATTTATGAATAATTTGTTATTAATTGGTTGTTTTTAAATGTTTTTAACACGCGTCTGACGTTAAAATGATAAAATCGTGGAATAAAAACATGTATTTTTGAGTGAGCTCGTAGGCTGGGCGAAGATCCTCGGAAATTTTGTGTTTATCGAATTGGAAATGTTTAAAAATAGACTCGGGGTCTAAAATTAATCATAATTATATTATTATTATAATTATAATTAAAGAAATTTTTTTAATTAAAAAAAGAATTTACTTAAGGGCGTTTACTTACAATATTGTTATCGCTTAATATTCCGGATAATTTGTTGAAATAGCGCCGTTTATCATAGCTATTATCATCTTTAGTGGCGAAAAGGTCGAAGTTTGGTATTTCGTATTGACCAGGATAAGACAACGGCCTCCTAAGAAATAGGAAAAAATCAATAAACATTTTTCAAAATTTAATTTTAAATATTACCTTAAAAATTGTTTAGGGGTCGTTTGAATTTGTTGAACGGGTTTCGTCGATTTTTCAACCTCGCACTCCGACGAATCCGAATTATGGAACATACACTGATCTTGAAAAGCTCTAAAACGATTTAATTCATTAATTAGTTCTTTTCTTTTCGAAATCACCCGATAAACTAATCAAAAACGTTTTTTAATTTCCGTTTTTAACACCGCATTGTTGAAACACCTTTTTTAAAACTTTCCTTATCGAAGGAATTGTTAATTTAACACAAAAGCATTTTATCGGCACAATTTTCTTACGAAACACTTTGGCATTTTCGAATTAATCGTAAAAATACTTTATTTTATTTCCGATATTTATTAAAGCGTTTCTCGAGAAGAAACCAAGATCTCGTTCTCAAGTATGTCTCTTATATGTCGAGATAGAAAGACGCGAAAGAACCGTATATCGAAAGACAGCTTTCATCGTAATTAAAGCTAAAAGGATAATTATATGGGAAGAAACGCGTAAAAAGATATCGTTAGAACGAGGAAGTTTCGAATTAACCGATTTCAAGGCAAATTTTATTTATTAATTCTTTTCTTACCCAAAACTTGCGATTGATGATTCCGAACTAACTAACGGTTGGGATTCCGAATCGGAATCGCGCGAGTTCTTCCTCTTTAAGATCATTTTGTAGCTTCTCAATAAGTCTGTAAGAGACGGGGATAAATTAAAATTGATTGGATTCAATCGAAAAACACATTCGTAACAATTTTAATCAATTTTTATTCTTTCATTTCATTTTAAGGTGACGCAATAAATCTTGATGTTAGATTCATCGATTAAAAGAAATTAATCAAAAATTTTTAACTCACCGTTCATTCTTGATATTATTTTAGTCTATATTCAAACAAATTTCATTATTTTTTATATTTAAAGTAATTCCACAATTCGTAAAAACTATTAATTCAATATTTTATAGATTTTAATTTAACTCAAAATCGATTAAAACGAAATAAATATGTTTGAGTCCCGATTTAAACTGCTTCAAGAAACAACTCGGTACTTATTTTATAACAAATTTTAAGACGACGTCATCCTCGGGTTGAGATAACAACCGAAGAGACGAGGAAAAAGAACTCTTCTTTTAAGCGATAACGATTTTATTTATAAAATTAATCGAAATTTAAAAAAAATGTTTGGGACAAAAATAGATTTAGAAAAAAAAATTTTTTTTTAATGATTTTTTTATACATAAATAATGATCCGTTATGAAATTTCGTTTAAAATGATACCAAATACGACATCTTTACGTGATAGTTTGGTTAAAAAAATTCAAAATGGCCGCTAATCTTGTCAACATAACCTAACTTTTTTTATTTTTTTGAAATATATTGAGTTTGGTATCAAACTTAATCATTTTTCAAATACATAAATAGAAATGTTTTAAGTCGACGCCAACGGTACACGAAGCAGTTGACTGATATCAAAAATATATTTACTTAATTTGTATTTTTAAGCCGAGGTCGCTTGCGGCTGAGGCAGTACCTTGAAAACCATGCTATCTTTATGGGGCTCGATTATACAGGGTGTTTCGGTGACTCGGGGAACCAATGTAACCACATCATTGAGGTCTTATATATAATCTAGAGTGCGTATGCTGTTGTCCCCACCACGCCTAAAATGAAGCCAGAAAGGTCGTCATGTTAGATGTACCAACTTAGCGGGAAATTCGAAATTCTTATATATACTTATGCAAGAATTTACATTATTATAAACTGGAAAGACAGAAAATAATAAACAAAACAAAACATTAATTTTTTATTGATAAATAATTATTAATTATAAGATGTTTTAAAAGAACTTAATAATTTTTAGCCACAACCCTTATAATTAACATAAACTAAGAAGAAAATATTTAAAGCAATTCTGATTGATCACGTTAACCTTTGCTTATAAATAATTGTTAGTTTATTTAAAAAAAAACTGAACATTCCTTAATAATAAACTTTACTTGAACTTCAACTGAAGACCTCAGTGCAAGAACGGAGTAGCTCCATTTATCAAGAGAAGGAGTTGTCCCCTTCTTACACCGAGGTCTTCAATTGTTAATTCCAAGTCAAGTAACCAGAAACACTTTATGGCCTGTTGTAAATAATCGTCCAACCTACCAAATTATAAAAAACATATGTGAAACGAAAAGAATTCGAAAACTTTCATCAAAAATCAAATTTTAATAAAAATAACAATATGTTTATGAGAATTGTGAGGTTATAATTGTAGCTACAATAGAGACTTGCAACTATAGCTAAGTTCAGGTCGGTACATCCAACATGTTTGACTTTCTGATTACCCCCACCACCACCACATACGCTCTCTAGATTATATATAAGACCTCAATGAACCACATGTATTAGAGTGAAAATGATAACGAAGATACAGGCCATCAAAGATAGGAAATTTTAACACATTCTTCTAAATATCTTAAACACTATTTATGGTAAAACGTTGAAATTTGGTACAGTGTAAACTAATATCACGTAAAATCATTAGGCAATTTTTGAGTTGGATCGGTACACGGGAACAATGCTATACAGGCTGTCCCAAAAGTTTGTTTGCTCAGAACTTTTTTATTCTATCATAACCCTACATTTATTTTTGCAGTTTCTAATAGTAAATTTAGTTTAGAAACTTTTATCACTCTTAGAGAATATTGATAAAATCCACCGTTTTCGTATTAAATGCAAAAATGTTAGGCTCCGAATTCAGTAACACTAAAAAAAAAAATAANAAAAAGAGATTAATATTATACAACAAATAGCCCAAAACAATAATTACCCACAATATACCATACACAAACTGATTGATAAAATACAACAAAAGACCACTTTACTTAATGTAACTTCTATGAGGAGCGATAACAATACAAAAAATAATATTACTTATCGTGCCATCACCTATCCAGGAAAGATTTTCCATAAAATTCAAAAAATATATAGACAATATAACATTTGTTTATCCTTCAGAGCTAGCAACACCACCAAGAACAAAATAGTTAATAACAAAGACAAGACAGACTTTTTACAAAAAAATTGTTTATGCCAGCTAGAATGTGATACATGTGGTGCCATATACATAGGAGAGACCTTATCCAAAGAATCAAAGAACTAAAGAAATCTCAAATTTTGGAAAACATCTTATGTTTAATAATCACAACTTTGATGAAAGGAAAAATAGCAAAATAATACACCAAATGAACAAAAGCCTCCACAGGGAATTACTAGAGCTTTACGAAATTAATAAATTTAAACATAACAACACAGACATTGAAATACTAAACGAACAGATTTTACCACAAAGAACACCGCTATATTGTTGTTTAAAAAACCCATTCCCAAAATAATACACTTTTCTCATCAAAAGAGAGAATCGAGTTTGGTGGCGACTCGATTGCTGCATTGATGGGAACCCATGCCCCAAATTCCCTTATTTTTGATTTTCTCCTTCGAGTTTTTCTCCCATTTTGGTTCTGTTTCATTTTAACGATTTGTATGTTCTGTAGATTATAAGAAGAAAAGATAGATTTGTTTATTCCATTTTTATGATGTTTATTGTGAATGTACAAGTTTTGTTAGTTCAACTATAAGTGTTAATTAAGAAAACAATAATGTATTTTGTCCACGACTACCTTATAATATATACCTTATGAATCAGTTTTCTAAAACAAAATGGTAGTCATTTTTCACGGAGTGAATAATAATCATTATTCACGGGTAGCCATCTTGACCAGACTAATAATTATTCACTCAGGTTAATTATGCCACTTGCTACGCTCGTGACATAAACTTAACCTTCGTGAATAATAGCCCTCATTATATACTCATATAATAATATACTATTATTTTATATTTATTTCAGATTTTAGTGAATTAACTACAGATTGCTGTTTATTGGAATTGTTCATAACCTAAAAATTAACTCATTTACCCACCTTGTCACATGTTTAATAACAATAACCAATGAATTGATTCATTAATGTTCATTTTTACAATAGATAGTTATAATTTAATGCATGAATGGATAAAATAATTAATAAACATCCATTTCCCGACGTTTATAGAAAGTTATTGACGTAAGTGTTTTTAAAATTTTTTTAAAATTTATAAACCCTCTTTTGTTAACCTATAAGAATATAATTAATGATAATTTTCTATACTTACCTTTGTAGAGGTCTTCTGAGGACGGTAATGTAACCGAAACTAGTAAAGACAAATAAATAATAAATAATCAGCATAGTATATAATTTTAATTAATACTTACCTTATATTCTACAACGGTGATATGGATAAACAAATACATAGAATTCATCTTAGTGGGTAACAGCCGCCATTATACGCTTGTTGAATAATATACTATTATTCAATACGTCTTTTTTGTTTATAAAATAATTCTCCACCACGCCAAATTAATAAGTTATAAGCGAAAATGATCAAAAACGTCAAAATTTGGTTTTATTCTTGGAGTGGGTTGGTATTACTCATCGATGGATTCAAATAACTGATTAGATATACTTTATGGGTTAATTTTAAATCTTTTTTGTACGAAAACTTTTCTTCCATCAGATATAATTAATAGGTTATAAAAGAAAATTGATGAAAACGTCAAAATTTCTATTTTTGTAAGTTGGGTTGGTAATGCTAATTGATGGAGTAAATATCTTTATTCAATACGTCTTATGAGTCAATTCCAACATTTTTTGTTTATAAAATAATTCTCCACCACACAAAATTAATAAGTTATAAGCGAAAATGATCAAAAACGTCAAAATTTGCTTTTATTCTTAGAGTGGGTTGGTACTACTCATCGATGAATTAAAATAACTGATTAGATATGTTTTATGGGTTAATTCTAAATCTTTTTTGTACGAAAAGTTTTTTTCCATCAGATATAATTAATGAGTTATAAAAGAAAATTGATGAAAACGTCAAAATTTATATTTTTTAAGTTGGGTTGGTAATGCTGATTGATGGAGTAAATATCTTTATTCAATACGTTTTATGAGTCAATTCCAAACATTTTTTGTTTAAAAAATAATTCTCCACCACACAAAATTAATAAGTTATAAGCGAAAATGATCAAAAACGTCAAAATTTGGTTTTATTCTTAGAGTGGGTTGGTACTACTCATCGATGGATTAAAATAACTGATTAGATATGTTTTATGGGTTAATTCTAAATCTTTTTTGTACGAAAAGTTTTTTTCCATCAGATATAATTAATGAGTTATAAAAGAAAATTGATGAAAACGTCAAAATTTATATTTTTTAAGTTGGGTTGGTAATGCTGATTGATGGAGTAAATATCTTTATTCAATACGTTTTATGAGTCAATTCCAAACATTTTTTGTTTAAAAAATAATTCTCCACCACACAAAATTAATAAGTTATAAGCGAAAATGATCAAAAACGTCAAAATTTGGTTTTATTCTTAGAGTGGGTTGGTACTACTCATCGATGGATTAAAATAACTGATTAGATATGTTTTATGGGTTAATTCTAAATCTTTTTTGTACGAAAAGTTTTTTTCCATCAGATATAATTAATGAGTTATAAAAGAAAATTGATGAAAACGTCAAAATTTATATTTTTTAAGTTGGGTTGGTAATGCTGATTGATGGAGTAAATATCTTTATTCAATACGTTTTATGAGTCAATTCCAAACATTTTTTGTTTAAAAAATAATTCTCCACCACACAAAATTAATAAGTTATAAGCGAAAATGATCAAAAACGTCAAAATTTGGTTTTATTCTTAGAGTGGGTTGGTACTACTCATCGATGGATTAAAATAACTGATTAGATATGTTTTATGGGTTAATTCTAAATCTTTTTTGTACGAAAAGTTTTTTTCCATCAGATATAATTAATGAGTTATAAAAGAAAATTGATGAAAACGTCAAAATTTCTATTTTTTTTAAGTTGGGTTGGTAATGCTGATTGATGGAGTAAATATCTTTATTCAATACGTTTTATGAGTCAATTCCAAACATTTTTTGTTTATAAAATAATTCTCCACCACACAAAATTAATAAGTTATAAGCGAAAATGATCAAAAACGTCAAAATTTGGTTTTATTCTTAGAGTGGGTTGGTACTACTCATCGATGGATTAAAATAACTGATTAGATATGTTTTATGGGTTAATTCTAAATCTTTTTTGTACGAAAAGTTTTTTTCCATCAGATATAATTAATGAGTTATAAAAGAAAATTGATGAAAACGTCAAAATTTCTATTTTTTTTAAGTTGGGTTGGTAATGCTGATTGATGGAGTAAATATCTTTATTCAATACGTTTTATGAGTCAATTCCAAACATTTTTTGTTTAAAAAATAATTCTCCACCACACAAAATTAATAAGTTATAAGCGAAAATGATCAAAAACGTCAAAATTTGGTTTTATTCTTAGAGTGGGTTGGTACTACTCATCGATGGATTAAAATAACTGATTAGATATGTTTTATGGGTTAATTCTAAATCTTTTTTGTACGAAAAGTTTTTTTCCATCAGATATAATTAATGAGTTATAAAAGAAAATTGATGAAAACGTCAAAATTTCTATTTTTTTTAAGTTGGGTTGGTAATGCTGATTGATGGAGTAAATATCTTTATTCAATACGTTTTATGAGTCAATTCCAAACATTTTTTGTTTAAAAAATAATTCTCCACCACACAAAATTAATAAGTTATAAGCGAAAATGATCAAAAACGTCAAAATTTGGTTTTATTCTTAGAGTGGGTTGGTACTACTCATCGATGGATTAAAATAACTGATTAGATATGTTTTATGGGTTAATTCTAAATCTTTTTTGTACGAAAAGTTTTTTTCCATCAGATATAATTAATGAGTTATAAAAGAAAATTGATGAAAACGTCAAAATTTCTATTTTTTTTAAGTTGGGTTGGTAATGCTGATTGATGGAGTAAATATCTTTATTCAATACGTTTTATGAGTCAATTCCAAACATTTTTTGTTTATAAAATAATTCTCCACCACACAAAATTAATAAGTTATAAGCGAAAATGATCAAAAACGTCAAAATTTGGTTTTATTCTTAGAGTGGGTTGGTACTACTCATCGATGGATTAAAATAACTGATTAGATATGTTTTATGGGTTAATTCTAAATCTTTTTTGTACGAAAAGTTTTTTTCCATCAGATATAATTAATGAGTTATAAAAGAAAATTGATGAAAACGTCAAAATTTCTATTTTTTTTAAGTTGGGTTGGTAATGCTGATTGATGGAGTAAATATCTTTATTCAATACGTTTTATGAGTCAATTCCAAACATTTTTTGTTTAAAAAATAATTCTCCACCACACAAAATTAATAAGTTATAAGCGAAAATGATCAAAAACGTCAAAATTTGGTTTTATTCTTAGAGTGGGTTGGTACTACTCATCGATGGATTAAAATAACTGATTAGATATGTTTTATGGGTTAATTCTAAATCTTTTTTGTACGAAAAGTTTTTTTCCATCAGATATAATTAATGAGTTATAAAAGAAAATTGATGAAAACGTCAAAATTTCTATTTTTTTTAAGTTGGGTTGGTAATGCTGATTGATGGAGTAAATATCTTTATTCAATACGTTTTATGAGTCAATTCCAAACATTTTTTGTTTAAAAAATAATTCTCCACCACACAAAATTAATAAGTTATAAGCGAAAATGATCAAAAACGTCAAAATTTGGTTTTATTCTTAGAGTGGGTTGGTACTACTCATCGATGGATTAAAATAACTGATTAGATATGTTTTATGGGTTAATTCTAAATCTTTTTTGTACGAAAACTTTTTTTCCATCAGATATAATTAATGAGTTATAAAAGAAAATTGATGAAAACGTCAAAATTTCTATTTTTTTTAAGTTGGGTTGGTAATGCTGATTGATGGAGTAAATATCTTTATTCAATACGTCTTATGAGTCAATTCCAATCATTTTTTGTTTATAAAATAATTCCCCATCAAGCACAATTAATAAGTTATAAGCGAAAATGATCAAAAACGTCAAAATTTGGTTTTATTCTTGGAGTGGGTTGGTATTACTCATCGATGGATTCAAATAACTGATTAGATATGCTTTATGGGTTAATTCTAAATCTTTTTTGTACGAAAACTTTTTTTCCATCAGATATAATTAATAGGTTATAAAAGAAAATTGATGAAAACGTCAAAATTTCTATTTTTTTTAAGTTGGGTTGGTAATGCTGATTGATGGAGTAAATATCTTTATCTACAACTATTGAATAATCTATTCATTATACATTTGATTTTTGACGGGTAATCACACGCATTACTCATGACTGACAAAGTGTTGAATAATGAAGCCATTATTCCACAGTTCTGATACGGCCTACTAATCAAAAAATAAAATATTAACAGAAATGACAGTTCAGCCGCCATTATACGCTTGTTGAATAATATACTATTATTTAATTCCATTATGAAAATTAAATTTCACATGTCTATCTGACGTTTTGTAACGTTAATTTTTTTATAACTAGTGATGTAATGATTTCATTACCTAACTACAAATTGATAAATTGACATCTGTCACTAATAGAATAAGTCAAGTTTTGAACAAAAAGTGCTTCTCCTATGGAATTAGATAAAATTTTGTACTTAACACGTTATGAAACGGCTAATTTTGTTTAACTCACGTAATTTGCAAAATTCGCTCGCTTTGCTCGATCGTTTTAATAAATATTACGTTCGTCAAACAAAATTAGTCTTTTCATAATTGGTTACGTAAATAACTGCTTGGATAAGTCATCATTACCGCACTCATTTGAGGTGATTTAAGTTACGTAATGAAGTTCATTACCGCACTGGTTTCATTACGTAACGCATTTTTAGCCCAATCAGAACAGACTTAATTCATTGAAACGACCAACAATACAAAAGAAAAACTACCTATTTAAAAAGAAACAATACTATTTATTATAAACAGTAATTGTTATGTTTTTACATTTCGAAACACTTATTCGAGATGAGGTCGATCAATTTTTAGTTGTTATTTCTACAGGTTGATTGCTGTTGTCCTAACTTCTTGAACGTTGTTCGTCTAATATTTTCTGAGTTACTTGTTTTTTATTTTCCAATGAGGTGTCTATACAGGGTGATTCAAAAAATCGCTAACAGACTTCTAGGGTAGGTAATACATTAAAAATTAAGATGAAAAGTCTTAATATACATGCCTCCTTAACGAGATATAGCGAGTCAAAGTTTTTTTAAAATTAAAGATTATCTGCAATAAAAAGCTCTTTTGTTAAAATATATGCGCCACTTCTAATTTTGGTAGAGTTTCTAAGTTTGTAAGAGACGAATTGATATTCACTTTACACGAAAATACTGCCCGTTTGGCAAAATTAGTAATGGCGTAGACAATATTTTAAAAAAATGTTTGGTTTTTTGAATCACCCTGTATATCCCTCTGCAACAGTGTTGGATTTCCATCCGCTATGTTGTTTAACAGTTAATCGGCTCCAGTATCCGCCAACAAAGATGTTGATGATCATCTGAAGCAATGTCCCGTTGTATTTTTCAGGATTTTCTAATTTTAAAAATAATGCATTTTTTTTGGCATACTACCAAAGGTATTTATGCCAACAGGTTGGTTTGTTGGAGGTGTAAGTGCTTATATTTTCGAATTATTTCGACCATATTTATTCCTTCAAAACCTCCAGGCATTATATAAAATTCAAGAAGTCAAAAAGAATTTCAAGACCTGTTCTGCAAATTGTATTCCGGTCGTCATCTTGCAAAATACTGATTTTCAAGCATTAATAATTAATAAACACACATTGACATATATGTATATATAGTTAAAAAAGAGAATCCGACCCTCATGTAAATCTTTAAACTCTAACTTAAAATTATGTACGTCTAATTAACGAATTATCTCCATTGCCTTTGCGATGTTAAATTTATATAGATCAAATCCTCCATTTGCTACATCCTAAGACGACGTGCCTGAAGAAGACCAACTTATTGGTCGAAACGTAGCGTACCACCGATTTAATAATTACATAAATATCTTTCATCGTTCTCAAACAGTGGTTTTTTTGGAAAAATTCACACCTATAATTATACATATACGATGAATATAGAGTCAACATTAGCTAAAAAGCATAAAGTATGGTTTTGCTGCCGGTTGGCGATAATAGTATATCATTCGACAAGCGTATAATGGCGGTCCAGTGGTTGAAGATATTTGTAAAGGATGATGATAATGTTGAAGTTTTTCAAACATCAATCTACGAGACACCTTCTAACAGACATCTCAATGGAATCCAATTAATTTATAATTTTTTTGAAACCCTACCAAACCAAAATAAAGTATGGAGATTGTTAAGTTTGAAAATTTTTAGAAAAGAGAACAACAAACTGATTGTTTACGGCTATAAATTTACTATTATCATTGAGTTTTATTAGATCTCATCGAAAAGAACGTGTGTAGCGTCCTAATATGATGATGAAACAATCCGGATGGGTTGCAATAGTTAACATTAACAATCGTTGTTATTGTTTTAAAGTTTTAGTTCAAGGAACCGAGGAAGCGACTCTCGATAATAAAAGAAATCAATTCATAAACATAAACACATCAATAAAGTTATTTAATTCACTAATATTTAAAAAAAAATCTTAATTTAATTTATTTAATTAATATTTATTTGTTTAATTTTAATTTATTTATTTATAAACAAATATAAAATATATTTATAAATAAATTAATTAAATACATCAGCGACATCTCTGATTTAATCTCGAAATTAATCGGGTTTAGTCGAGTTTTAAACCAAATCGACATAAAATAGTTGCTATTGAATTGACACTAGATGTCGTTTTTTGATTTTTAAAGTTAGCAATTAATAAATAATTGGATATTGATTAAATTATCTTCTAACAAATAAAAAATCCTTTAAAACGAGGTCAAACGCGATGGGGTTATCTTTAAAAACAACCGAGATATGTTGATTTAAAAAAATATTTTGACATTCGATTTTCAATTGTTTTTGATTCATTTTTCGTTTATAACTTTCGTATTTTTTATGACAATCTCGTCGTGTTTGGATTTATTTTAAAGGATTTTTAATTTCCTACAACTCAATAAACATAGTATCCCGAAACGACCAATTTTAATTTTCACTTCCGGATTGTAATTCATGGAATTATTGTAATTTTTTGGATCAAATTTTTGAAAATGCTTTATAATGAGTCCAAACTCGATGGGGTAATCTTAAAAAACAACCGAAATATCACGATTTAAAAATTATTTTGACAGTTGATAGTCGATTGTTTGAGAATTAATTTTTTGTTTATAACTACCTTATTTTTGAAGATAACCCCACCGAGTTTGGATTCATTTTAAAGGATTTTTAATTTTCTACAATCCGGAATAACCCATTTTTCCAATCACTTCCGGTTTCTACATCGATGAATTTTGGAGATAAACATTTTTGTTTTATTAATTCTTTAATAATCAAAGCAAAAAGATCGTTGAGTTCATGAATTATATTATTTGTGAAAAAGTTATATAAAAAATTAATCAAATTAAAATCAAAATTTATTAAATTTTGAATAAAATTTCATAATCTAGATTAAAAATGCTTTAAAATGAGTCCAAACACGATGGGGTTATCTTTAAAAACAACCAAGATATGATTATTTTAAAAATATTTTGACAGGTGATTCTCAATTGTTTTAATACATCTTTAGTGTGTAACTTTTTTATTTTTTAAGATAACCCCATCGTGTTTGGACTCATTTTAAAGCATTTTTAATTCCCTACATCTCGGTAATCATAGCAACACGAAATAACCAATTTTTGCATTCACTTCCGGTTTGTATATCGAGTAATTTTTGAAATAAAACATAACCTAGTCGTGTTTGGACTCATATTAAAGGATTTTTCATTAAGATTCATTCAATCTTCCAAGATGGCATAGGAAATTTGAAATTTTATGTTTTTATTTTAATATTAATAATCGATAGGCAATAAAACATCGAAATTCGATTAAACCAATAAAATTATTATAAAATAGAAAAATCAAAAATTTTTTTTATAATTTATGAAGTAAAATTCGTAATCTGGATCAAAAACGCTTTAAAATGAGTCCAAACACGATGGGATTACCTTTAAAAACAACCAAGATACGATTGTTTTAAAAATATTTTGACAGGTGATTCTCAATTGTTTTAATTCATTTTTAGTTTGTAACTTTTTTATTTTTTAAGATAACCTCATCGTGTTTGGGCTCATTTTAAAGCATTTTTAATTCCCTACATCCCGGTAACCATAGCAACACGAAATAACCAATTTTTGCATTCACTTCCGGTTTGTATATCCAGTAATTTTTTAAATAAAACGTATCCCAGTCGTGTTTGGACTCATATTAAAGGATTTTTCATTAAGATTATGATTTTTTAAACAAACTCAATTTATTTTTTATTTCAAGGTGTCATTCAATATTCCAAGATGGCGGAGGAAATTTGAAATTTTATGTTTTTATTTTAATATTAATCGTAATCTGGATCAAAAACGCTTTAAAATGAGTCCAATCACGATGGGATTACCTTTAAAAAGAACTTAGATATGATTGTTTTAAAAATATTTTGACAGGCGATCTTCAATTGTTTCTCGATTTATCTGTGAGGATATCTCAGTTATTTTTTGACGTAAATAGGTCGTGTTTGGACTCATTTTAAAGCATTTTTAATCTAGATTACGAAATTTTATTCATAATTTAATAAATTTTGATTTTCTTTATATAACTTTTTAATAATTAATTCATGAATTCCTTGATTTCTTTTCTTATGTTATCTTCAATTATTAAAGAATTAATAAAACAAAAATATTTATCTCAAAAATTTCTCGATTTAGAAACCGGAAGTGATCGTAAAAATGATTATTTTGGGTTGTCGTTGTTTTCGGGTTGTAGGGAATTAAAAATCCTTTAAAATGAGTCCAAACACGATGGGGTTATCTTTAAAAACAACCGAGATATGTTGATTTAAAAAATATTTTGACAGCCGATTTTCGTTTGTTTTTGATTTAATTTTTTTTTATAACTTTGCTATTTTTTAAGATAACCCCATCGTGTTTGGACTCGTTTTAAAGGATTTTTAATTCCCTACAACCCGAAAATAACAGCAACCCAAAATAACAATTTTTACGATCACTTCTACAGGAAGAACTAAAAAAAACTGACATAAATAGGCAGAATGTAATATTCAGTACAATAATGGCATATTTTATTCAAATTTCTTTTTAATTGTAAATATCACAAAAACTACTAAAAGTGGACATGTGATATACTATGTGTTTTATGAGCACGCTGTATAATGTATCTAATATCTTTGATTACTATCATCTACCTACAGGCTTTGACTATTATCTGACACAGTTTAAAAGCAAAATCGCTAAAAATGTCGCTTTTAGGTCGTTTTTAAAAAGATCCTGTAACGTGTATGTTTTGGAAAAACAATTGAATATCTCAGGAAGTATTAACGCTGTAAGTTTGCAACATATACGGTTGGATGACTAAATTTAGTTGTAATTAAAAAGTTGTTCAATTAAAAAAAATTTCATGCTGACCGTCACGCCTAAATGCAACACCCTGTATAAAGGAAAATATTAAATATATAAATTTTACGTTATAGAAAGTAGTGAGTTAAACAACATTTGTCTAAAACATATTCTTCTATCTCAAAGGACTTAGTAGCTATCAATCGCCACTAATAACTCACTCTGTATAAATAATTTATCAAATCAAAACAAAAAATTATTAAAATATTAAAAAAAATTCGTAATCTAGATTGAAAATGCTTTAAAATGAGTCCAAACACGATTGGGTTATCTTTAAAAACAACTAAGATATGATTGTTTTAAAAATATTTTGACAGGTGATTCTCAATTGTTTTAATACATCTTTAGTTTGTAACTTTTTTATTTATTAAGATAACCCCAACGTGTTTGGACTCATTTTAAAGGATTTTTAATTCCCTACAGCCTGAAAACAACAGCAACCCAAAATAACCACCTTTTATGATTACTTCCGGTTTCTAAATCGAGAAATGTTTGAGATAAATATTTCTGTATTATTAATTCTTTAATAACGGAAGGTAATTTAAGGAAAATAATTGAACAGTTCGTGAATTAAATTATTTTTGAGAAAGTTATGCAAAAAATTAATCAAGCTAAATCAAAAATTTATTAAATTATGAATTAAATTCGTAATCTAGATTAAAAATGCTTTTAAATGAGTCCAAACACGATGGGATTACCTTTAAAAACAACTTAGATATGATTAATTTAAAAATATTTTGACAGGCGATCTTCAATTGTTTCCCAACTTATTTTTGACGATATCTCAGTTATTTTTTGACGTAAACAGGTCGTGTTTGGACTCATTTTAAAGCATTTTTCATTAGGATTACGAATTTTTAATCGTATTAGTCA
>NW_019281619.1:0-15681 GCF_000648695.1 Onthophagus taurus | reverse complement strand
CACCCGGTATAACTTTGCAATTCTTCAAGTTTCCTCTTGGAGTTATTATCAACTAGGATGAAGTTAATCTGTGATGACTTTTCTCCATTTTTGTACCTGACCAGATGCTCAACTTCCTTTTGAAAGTTGTAGTTTATCAATCTCAAGTCATGACGTGAGCAAAATTCTAGGATACTTTTCCCTCTTTATTAGGATTCATTAGGATATTCATAGAGGTTTGAAATTTTGGTATCATGGGTTGTTCATTCCGGTCTACCGGAAGTAGACGATAACCTCGTTATTTTAAATGGAATGCTACAGTTTTTATTACACCTTTTAATTGCCTTTAATTGTTTTTTAATAGTCAACATATTTTTTTATGTACAATTAAAAAGTGTGATAAAAACTGTAGCATTCCATTTAAAATAACGAAGTTATGGTCTACTTCCGGTAGTGGCAGCCATCTTGAAAATGTTTTAGATCGAAAGTTCCGAATGAACAACCTATGCTACCAAAATTTCAACCCTCTATGAATACTGGAATCTTAAAAAGTTTTAACGAACCAGTTACGTGAGACAGCCCGTATCCTTGTTTATAGATATACATAGTTATTCAACCGATGTTAGTTTGTGCACATGATACCCAGATGGCAGGGTAATTTATGTGTCGCCATTCATAAAAATTTAAATTTTACTATACGCGCCCTAACGTATTACTACGAAAAACGTAAAATAAGTTGCATATATTTTAGTATTTCTTGCATAGAAAAAAATCGATAATGTGTCCTTCGAGAATAACACCGAATTGTAAAAGACTATTCGTCGGTTGGTACCGATTTGTAGACGCCAAATTTTTTTAAGTAGATGTATGAACAGGTTTTATGAGAGGAAACCAACTGCGTTGAATCTTTTTAAGAAGTTTGTTTAAAAGACTATATTTTATATACCGAGTAAGGCATTCAAATTGAGACTACCTAATAACTCATAAAACATCAATTTTATCAAAAAAGTTTCAGATAAAACTTTCATCGTATAAAGGCGGAAAGTATTCTGAACGATTTTTATTGCATATTAGAAGCGCCATCAATATTTTTCAATTGTTAAGTATGCTTTTCAAAGGGTACATGTTTTTTGATATGCATGGTTTTTCGAAGAAAGGGCCAATTGAAAAGTTACCTATAATCTCACACAATATATTAACTGCCCAACGTCGTTAGTAATTCATTTCACGTAACCAATAACAATTTTCTAGTAACCAATAAAGCATACTTGTATCTAATAACAAAATGAAATTGGCTTTTGGATATCATTCTCCTAAAGCTCTTGATACAAAGTCGTCTGTCAAGTTGGCACTACATCTTGCGATTTCAATAAAAAAAATATTGCATTAATTGTCGTTTAATTAGTTGTAATTTGTCGTAAAGTTTACAAATTTGTCGCTTCCTTTTTTATAAACAATACTTGAAATATTGCATTTTTGAGGTAGTGCTAACTTGACAGTGGGAATCTATGGTAAAGAGTGGAGATAACAAAAAACTAATGACGTCATTCATTGTCGCTTAATTTGTTGTAATTTGTCGTAAAGTTTACAAATTTGTCGCGTCCTTTTTTAAATATATGGATTATTACGAACAGCAGCTTAAACATTGAATTTCTTGTAGCGCCTTTTTCTCTATTGAAGATCTTACACAAGATAGGATGTTTCTGTCTAGAAATCTTTGTTCGAATAAATTTTGGGCATAATTAGTATCTCTGCCTGCTCCATAAACAAAAGTCATTTTAGTTGTTTCAGCAATCGTGTCCCTTTCCGTGCATAATTAAAATAAGCAATAAAGTTACTATTTTACAACATAAGGAATTTGTAATTTGCAATTATAAGTAGTTAGCAGGATTTGTTATGTTTTTTGTTGTTATGTATTAATGATTTTCATTATGTTCAGTCAACACAATAAAGTCAACCTTAAAAAAGTTCATTAATATACAGGCTGTATCTAAATTGCGATATCAAGGAGTGATTTTTCAACAAAAATTAAGGAGAGTCTTTCATATAACTTTTTGTTCAAAACCCCTTCCCCACCGAGTTACAGCACTCTAAAATTAGGGGAAAAAATTGTTTTTATTTAACAAATCCACTATGGAGGAATTTAGAAGATTGAAATTTTGCAGGTAACTGTTGTTAATAAAATGACACTTTATGACGATTTCTATAACCCGAAAATGTTATTACAAGAGGCTGAACAAATCAACCCCATAATAGTTTGCATTAGAACTTTTTAATACGTCTACATTTTTCTATTTAAAAACTTGATTTAAATAGTGGGATTCAATACACAACTTTTTTGTCTCTTGACGTTTTCTCCTACAATTGTTAGTTTGATCACAAAAAAATAAAATAATACATAGGCTCAAGTGAATTAATTCAGAGATTAATTATTATTAGTCAAAGAAATGAAGTTATGTCAAATTGATCTCGGCATTATTTTATTTTTTATGATCAAATTAACAATTTGTTAGTTGTAAAATGTCAAGAGATAAGAAAGTTGCACATTTTTCCCTTAATTTTAGAGGGCTATAACTTGGAGGAGAAGGGGTTTTGAACAAAAAGTTATATGAAAGACACCCCGTAATTTTCGCTGAAAAATCATCCTTGAAATCTTTCACATCAATTTAGAAACACTGGTATAATAAAATCAGAAATACTTTATTTTTATTTATTTAATTGATTCTAATTAATATTTCTTAATTTTCGTATTTGTATTTTAACCAAAGAATTCTTAATGACGAAATAATAAAGAAGGAATTTGTATACGTGAAGTCGTTTATCCAAACTCGGGTAGTAGCAAAAAAACTTTGTTTATACTACATACTCGTTTGATATGTGTGATCCATTAAACTGTCGGTCGGCCAATTGCTCCAAGGAACGCTCGGCGCTACCACGTCTGGAATGAAGTCTGCAATAGGACGAACAAAAATCAAAACTGACTTTTTATATTTTTACTACAATTTAAACCGAAAATAATTATTGGTTTTTTTTTATTCTATCCGAGAAAAGTACTAATTGATTTATTTAATTAGCAAGTTAATTTTTGGTTCTCTATTATAAAAAAAGGTGAGATATTTTTTAAAATATTTAGATGTAATGCTTAAAGTAATTAAATATTTTATATGTTAAACAATTTCGTGTTCAATCACATAAATTCAATTAATCTTTTATTCTGAGTATGCAACTTCTACTACAAGTTGGATTTCCAATTTTATTCAATTCATTCATAAATGATGTTTTTCTCGTTCGCCGTTAGAGACAGCACGAGCTAGAGCAACCCAACTCGATCGGTTGAATAACTATGTATATCTATAAACAAGGCCCGTATATATTATAGTATATAAGTATATATTACTTATTGTAAGGGTACATGAAATAAATGTACCATGTTTTCGGAGTTACATTAGCTTAAACATCCAACCCAAAACCAAAACGTTAGTTTCGCTTTTATTTTCAAATATTCGTTTCAAAATCCTTAATTTTGTTTTAAGCACTGCGTATAGATGAAATAAATCCTAGCAAACCATTAAGGGGATTTATAATGGTATTAAACATTTTCAACTTCATTTAGTTGTAATTAGATTTTTGGCCAGATATTCATAACTTCCTAACACTGTGCGGCGCCGCGACTAATATCGCGTATTCAAAATATTCGCATTTTCAAATAAATTGAAATAGTCAGTTATGCATCCAACATTACATAAAATTAAAAATGATCTGATTTGTGCCTCATCCACTGAATAGACAATCTCCATACATGTTACGAGTTTTTATAGCTAAAGTCCATCCTTAATTCCGTCACTGTATATAAGAAAACCTTTTATAGCAATTTTTTTGTCTCAAACTTCAACTCTCTGCAGGCAACTAACTTTACACTCAATTTGCGATAACTTAGTGAGTGCAACTTGGAAATAACGTACAAATGAATACTAGTAAAACGGACTTTACATTAAATTTATATAATTTTTATGTTGGAAAACTTAAAATTTTTAAAGTATCAACATGTTGATTTTCCTTTTAGCTTGGTTGGTTGCATAATATGCCGTTTATAGTACATATTTCCTATTCTTTTACATGTAATTACACAACTCATCAATAATTTTTAATAAACACAAATATGAAACAACAAATGTTATTTCATCATATAGAATATCTTCTCATAGCTATTATCTTTGACTTGATATGTGATAATATTTGCTAATATTTTGTCTAACTTTTTATTCCATTTTTTTCTGCAACAAGAAGTGTGATGTATTAATGAAGGTAATAATCTATTGTGATATAATAATTAAACAGTCCTATGTCTCCAGTCTTCTTCTTTCTTTGGCTCTACAACCCTTGGTAAGTTTTGGCCTCCTCAACAATTCTATGCCATGCCTGTCTACTCCTAGCTACTCTCCACCAGACATCTTTTATAAGGTATTCTGGGTCTTTTCTCCGTTGATTTCCAGTTGTAAGGATTTTTGCACTTCTATGATCTTCCATGTCTCCAGTAAAACAATGTAAAAAACATTCTAGGAATTTCTTAAAGGGAGTTACACATGAAGTGCTATGTCAATGATTTGCAAAATACGGAAATATTTCCAATTAATTTTATATTATTACATGCAACCTGTTTTACTTGAACGTAATCTATAACAAAATTCTACTATCTACTAATCGTTATCTTTAGTATGTACATTCACTGTCCTGGAATTTTTAATATATTTCCTAAAACTAGTCAATACATTAAACGTTTTCTTATCATCTGAATATGCTCTATTCTCCTATACATGTGACCAATATAAAAACAGTCTTGTTTCGTAACTTACGATAAGTGCGTAAATAAAAGATCGTCAAATAAAATGTGAAGTNAATGGGTTAATTAGCAAGTTAATTTTTGGTTCTCTATTATAAAAAAAGGACAGATATTTTTTAAAATATTTAGATGTAATGCTTAAAGTAATTAAATATTTTATATGTTAAACAATTTCGTGTTCAATCACATAAATTCAATTAATCTTTTATTCTGAGTATGCAACTTCTACTACAAGTTGGATTATATAGGAGTTATATCTAGAAACAAGGCTCTAGGCCTTACCGTTGTCGAGACACAGCCGCTCCGTACGCTTAACGGGACACTGTACTGTGGGTAACTCAAGAAAATGTTTTAATGTTTCTGCCATAGGGACGTAGTATACAAAACTGTCTTTTATGGTTACGTGAACGGTATTACGCTTTCTTTTTCGATCCGAGGAACTTCCAATTTTGTGGTTCAAAGGCTTTATAAAAGTCTCATTTGTATCAAATATTTTAAATCTTTTGTATTCAGAATTAACAGTAAGAAATGGATTTTGAAGCAATGTAAACATGTCATCAAACATAACTGCATGATTAGAGTCTAATGCAGGCTTACATAAAATGTCAAAACACTGCTTTAAAATTTCAAGTGGTTTAAACAATAAAGTATTTTCTACACAATCTAAAATTTGTTGTACCAAATTTCCTGTTATTGATAAATTATCACAAAGGCCAGCGACAAATATCTTCAGTGATTCACTGAAAACAGCTTTACATTTTCTTAAATATACAGTCATGTCAATTTCTGTGGGTTCTGAATTGATAGACGATAATGGTGAATCTTCGACATTGTTGGTTATTGAACATTTTATAGAATCACTCTTAACGAGAGATGTGTTTAATTCAGAGTCTGTAGAGTTCGAATGTTTCTGTAGCATATGGTGTTTGTAATTAAACTTTCTATGCTACAACCTTTTACATTCCGTTATTGGGCACACAAAATAATTTCTTAACTAATGGACACATTCCAAATGTAAAGCATATTTTTTCAAACAAGAAAATAATTTACCGCAGCTTGTACAAGGTAATATTTAATCAGCTTTAATAAATCGTAAATATGTGGCGGAATTACGTCGTGGACGGTTACAATTTTATAAATAATTCTTTGAAATAATACCCAGAGGTATTCACTTTCAATTGGATTCATTATTCATTATTTCACCACATGAAATAATTTAAACAAAATATCAAAGCATTTTATTAATGTGGGATACTCATACTTTAATGTATCGAAGATTACGAAGAACCCCTTTGATTCTTTAGCGGATCCAAGAACAAGAAGGTAGGGTTGAACAGGTTGTTTCCTTAATGTTGCGGCTGCCCTTCGTTCGTCAATATAGTCTTGTCAATATCTCCAGGAATCTAGGCAATTTTATGAAAATTAATATAAATACATCACGTGCACAATTATTATACCTGAACGAAAACAATTATTGATCTTATTGACAGTTTTAGTTCATCTAAAAGTTCAATATTATATTTGTCTTTAATATTGTTTATTTTCAGTTTCAAAACGGCATCAAGAAAAGTTGCCCATGTACTATACAACTGGGTACTTGTTTCCGGATATAATAAATTGTAATCTTAATTTATCTAAAAATAAATTCACGATATCTACTATTAATCATATTTATAATAACTGCTTACCAAGATATCAGCTCTTTTATCGTTAAGGCTAGGCCAATTTACTAAAAATGCAGCAAAAATGCAGTTCTGAATTTATTTTTAGCCACGTTTGGTGTGATATGAGAGCTATAACATGGATAATAAGAACAAAAATAACAAATAAAGTAATTTGACTTACACTCGTCCACATCTTCCCCTTGTTCTTCAGCAGAATTACCGGACAAACGACGTTTCTTTGAAGAAATTTCTCCACAACGGCAGATTAGATTTTGCATTTATCCACAAGCCGACCTTTTGCTAATATTGGTCTTCCGGTGAGCGAATCCTTTTTTTTCACAGCAGTAAACAGGTTTTTTTCGCGTTCCCACAGTTTCGGTAGGAAATAGTTCTATTACTTTACTGGCAAAGATATTATAGTGCTCATGTTGTAATCGGCTATAAAAATAATGTATTATTTAAAATATTTAATACATTCACAAAGGAATTATTCTTTACATATCACTTACTTTTTAATAATTCAAAATCTGGAAAATTGCTCTCCAAGATTGCGGGATTCAAATTCTGATCGAGTTCACCAAATGAAATGTCACTACTCAAACGACTGACTATGCTATTTGATTCACTTTCTTTGTTAGCATTAACCTAAAATGTTAATGGTTTGAAAATATTTAGTACCTATTATAAAATAAAAATGAAATATTGAAAGAATGAGTTCAGGATTCTTTTTAATTTAGCCCGCATTCCCACTGAAGGTACTACTTCCTTTAATTCATCAGGTGTTAATTTTACAAAAAGCTCCCAATCAATATCATTCTCTGTAAGGTGATTTAAATATTATTTATTTTATTATCTGTTGTGGGTAAGTCATTTCTACAGCATTACAATAACCGTTCTAGTGCGGTATGATAGTCTTGTCCCAACATACGATAAAAACCGTTTTTAAATAGTTTTTGTGGCTGGTTAGAATAAACTTATTATTATAAACCAGTGGTGTCTATAACGTCTGTCTATAATATCTGGGCCTCAGAGCAAAAAAAGAAAAAGGAAGGTTACTTTTAAAATGTAAAAAAAGATTTTAAACCCTTCGGTCGATCTTGGCAAGACAATTATATAAAAAGTCGATGTTGATCAAAAATTAGTGGACACCACTGTTATAAACGATAAAAAGTTACAGACACGTCCGCACTGTATTTAATTTTTACCGTTTCACTTGAATCAGTATATTATAAGCTCTATTTAACATGTGCGACTGTAATGACAAGTTTGCTAGGTTTTGTATAACTGTAATGTAGATTATATACAGGTGTCCCGTATCTTCCGGATCAGAGCATTATACGGTAGAAGGATACGGGAACTGTTTAAAGTCGTCCAATAGCAGGTAGTAAGTNCTAGAAAATCAAAATTATGGGATACAGCGTTATGAAGTTATAACTAAAAATAGGTTTGGCCGCCGAAATGTCTAGTTGATTGCTGTGACCATAGTTCTTCTATTGTCAATTCCATATTTCAAATATATACTTATTGTAGCTAACGCAATCTGGAACAGCTATTATTTTCACTAGAACAACTCTATAAAGGACACTTTACTCTTTGAAAATTAAAGTTTTTGGAAGTTTCAGTCAGTAATTCTTGCGTTAGTGGTTTTAAATTACACAATAAGAATTAAAAAACATACAACAATCTAAAATAACTCAAACTTTGCCGATTCAAATTGTTCTCGATGTGTTTTACGTTTAACACGGACAGAAGTAAACCAAATTTGATTTGTCTAGAACTACTATTTAAAAAGTTACAGTTTTCGAAAAGTGTTCCCCTAATTTTTTTGAGCAGGGTATATAAATATATGTATAATATATATAAATATCTCTCTCTGTGTGGGTGGGACACAGAGATATTTAGTTTTTAATACATAATGTATAATACAAATAGTGTATTTTTTAGAACAACAATAAAAAATTTAAAAATCAAAAAATAATTGGTTATTGTAAGTTGTCGAAACAAGTCTGAAAAGGGGGATTCACGTCTTCAAAACGAATTCACATTTAGTATCAACGTAAGAAAAAATATATTATTACCTCAAATATATTTATATCGTCTATCTGTTGAGCTCTAATGTTACCTGTGGATATCCGTCGAGAATCCAAGTTATCGGACAATTGCAGTGCCTTTGGACCTATTACAAGGTTTGATAACTTCATCATCTGTAATACTCTGGTATATCCATCGTTAAATATACTAGCTGCAATATAAGATGCAGTCTCAACTACTTTTGCGCCGCTGTAGTGTACTTTTGAAGCCATAGACCAAATGACAGCGTTCAAGCTTTCGTTGTTATTTTGATTATATCCTTCCAAACAGCGTTCTAATAAATCGCTATCGGTTAATTTATCATACACTGGTTTAATTACGTCTTGAACATCTACAGGAATTGAATTTTTGTGTTGATACGACTCCAAAGATCCAAAGGCGTTCGCGTTCTTATATGAACACCAGCTATCTTCACCGAATGGACACATGTCATGCTGTGCCTTTTCATCGGTAGATATTTTATGGTAATACGTTGCCAATATCGCGTTTTAATAACACATCAGGATGTTTCACCTGATGTGTTAATACTTCCTCTAATGGCTGTCAATTTCCCTCTGCCACCTATACCAGGATTATCTTTTTTTACTTTGCGCAAGTGCGTACCCATTCGCTTTTGCACGTGGCCTATGCATTCCTTTTTTGTATCAATTAAATTTGTATATGGATTACAGTCAACAATTCCTTTATAGGTCTTACTGCCTCCATCGCCCACATAATTATCATATCGTACATTACATAAAGTTTCGGATCTTTTGAATTTCTACAATACTATCACTTCCATTTTTCCAGCCGATCCTTTGTGATTGACAGAACATTTTTCTGGGTGTTCATTGCTCCATTCATCATACTCCTCAGTACATTCAAAATGTTTCCAAAAACTTCCAGAAAGCTTTGCAGTATTGTTACATTCCGAAAATTTGTATGTTATGTGTGGGTGACTTGTTTATGTGTAATGGGTTATGAGTTGCATACATTCGGAAACTTTTTATTATTTTTATTTATTTTGTTTACATTTTGTTTGTTTATAACATTTTATTGTTTTCTCTTTCAGCAACATATTCTGAGTATTCCTTTTTTTCCTTTTAACTCCTATCACTTTAAAATTCTCCTTTTTGCTTTTGAGAGGGTGTCGTAAATTCATGATGTTATCTTGCGCAGACGTAATTTTTTTTGATATTTTCGATCTTTGGGTATAAAAGACCGTTCAAGTTTCTTCTTGAGCCTCTCTTTCTTACTATATTACCAGAGCAATACGTGTTCTCGAGTGTTAAAGAAATTTTGGTTGGTTCGCCATTTTTGGTTTTGGGTGTAAAATTTTGTTTCTAATCCATATTTGTGGGATTCATCACTCGAAATAAAGTTTTGGAAAAGTGTTTNGCGATTTTTTTTTTAATTCTATTTTTGGCGTTGATTTTTTTTTTATAATTTTTGATTTCACGTTGAGCTCAACCATACGGAGTCAGACGCGGGTTAATTTTTCATTTTCATTTTTTTGGTATTTTGATTTAAATTTCCTTTCAGTTTTGACTTTCTTTTTTTTAAAGCTCGCAAACATCAATATAGTTTTTTTTTGTTGTTTGAACCTAAAAGTTTACCGTTTTATAGTTTTGTTATTAGTTTTTTTTTTTTACTTACCTGTTATTTACGGGAGTTTTAATAAATTTTGTCTGCAACTCAAAACCTATTTTGTTGAGCGTTTATGTTTTGTTGTGTTATTTGTTTATATCACCATACTCCATCATCTCACGTCACAGTTCGTGTTGTACGCGGGGTTAACTGTGTGGCGCCATATAAATACCCCTCCCTTCTTCACTGAGCCGGTCGAGGACTCGCGTACATCTCAGGGTGAAAAAACTAGTTTTGTCCTTGTTGAAAATTACGTTATTTTTTTGTTTTGATTTAAAATCTTTTAACGCATTTGGCGTCATAGTATGAACATTTTGCTATAAGATCGAGAACTTTTCCTGTGTGAAACGATATAAGAGTAGAAACGCCTAAAAGGGATGAGTAGCCGCGTTTCATCCAAGCACCATCCCCTGAAACGGTGAGCTCGGCTGTTTTTCCTAACTCTTTTGCCTCTTGAACAGCATCTTTCGTGGATAATTCACAAACATTTTTGGTAGCAATGTGAATGTCATTCACAACTTTATCGTAAAATGATTGGAAAATTGGTTTAGGTAAGTCCATAATTCCACAGAATTTCTCTACTCCTGCTAAACCGATTCCAAGAAGTCTGAACGCAAAAACTAATCGTCTGTTCACATCGTATGCTCTACCACACATAAGAGGACATGAGTTTATTAAAACCGGTTCACACTTAGCACATTCACCTTTAGTTTAAAACCAAGACCACGAAGAGAGTTTCGGTCAAGTTTATATCACACTTTACTTACTTTACCACTTCACTTATAGCGCAAAAAACAGCTACAAAATTAATTAATCGATACCCGAAACATGCATTCACATCAAAATCAACGATTTCGCTTCTTTTTAATTTTTTAGCTGATGTGCTGGTGCTAGCTTCCGCGTTTTCCAGTAAATAACGAGTTCGGTCACCTTTTTTTATCCTGAGTTATTTTCGACATTTTGAAATTCTTCTTGTGTAGAATTTTGGATCGATTTATATCCGTATTTATCGGGATCTAAGTTAATAAATCTATTAACTTTTCGTTTGGAAATTGTTCAACGGTTACGGTTTTACCGGATTTGTAGCATATTTCTTTTACAAAGATTAAATCATTTTACTGGTTAAAACCTCATACCATCTTGAGGTAGGTTTAAACACTTTCTATTTTACATTTTTCTTTAATTCTAACTTGGAGATTTTAAGGGATTTTGAGATTTAAGATTTTTAATTATAATCCTCGCTTGTAGATTTAGCTGATGATCTAATTAAAAACTGAGGAAGAGGTCATTTAATTTTCACCCTACATTAACATGTACACCTCAGTAATTATGGATTTATTAGAATATTAGAATTAATTAATCTCAACATAACCCAAATTTCCTGTACTTACCTTCGACCAAATGTTTCCGGAGGAGGAAACCCCGAAATTCCTCAAGTGTCCTGTTACAGCATGTGAAGAAATGTTTGTCACGTCTGTCGTTAATTCACATGAATGCGTAATACTATCGGGAACAAATGTTCATTCGGTAACTCACGTTTTGATCGTATCATATGACTTTTCAGGAAGCCAGCTTAAAATTAGCTTTTTTGTCTAGTATCGATGGGATGTCTAAGTCGTGTTGAAAATTAAACGCGCAAAATCGAAAATCCATCAAATCGACGTTTACATTTCGAAGAAGAAAGACTGAAAAACTAGATCCGATTACAATTTTTTTTTGGGAATTCATTTTTGTGAAAAGCATCACTAATACTCAAACAAAAAAAATCGAGAGATATTTATTTTGTCCCTTTTTATTATTTTTTTTTGGTATCGTAATCTAGTAATCTCTTCCATTTTTTCTCCTGCTTGAAAACCCGAACCAGAACATGTTTCGCCTTGATCGACGTGATTTACGTTAAAACGAATTAAAATCATTTTGTTTAATTTTAGATTCAATCAACATGAATGCAATATCACCTACATCTTCTTTCGTTAAATTAGGATTTTATCGCCGACCAAAAATTTTAAAAGTTATTGTTTTAGGACAAGCCGGAGTTGGAAAATCAGGTTTAAATTTTTTAAATCAATCCTTACTTTTTAATTTAATTTATTTTTAGCCATGGTTGTTAGATTTATTACAAGACGGTACATCGGTGAAACCAACCCAACATTGGAAAAAGTTAGAAGACAACATAAGATGGGCAGACGATGGGCTTTTATCTTGATGTATTGGATGACCGATAAATGCTCGTTCGACGAATGTTACCGTTTGAAATTCTTGATAAACTACAACAAACGTCGAAAAGGTATTCCCGAAGTTCCTGTCGTTTTAATGAAACATTTCTTAAAAATTACTTAATTTTTTTCTTTTAGGTTTTTCTGTTTTCAGAGACGTTTGTCGTTAGATCTTCGTTTTTGACGCGTACAAAACAAGAATCATTCAAAGTTGAAACGGAGCGGGAGCAACAACAAAGATCCTATTCAACCCAACACGATTCGTCATTTATGTTCGACGACGGTTTCATCCTAAGCCCTTGTAAACCAGGCCTTTTAAATCGACGTTGGAATTTAGTGCAGTTTCTATCCTTAATTCAAGAATATATATATAAGTCATATATTCGAATGTTATACAAGCTTATGCTCACTCTCTTCTAATGTAATATTGCCATAACTTGATATTAATAAAAACAACTGAGTTAATTTGAGTAGTCAATAGTTTAAATTTGAGAATTTATAATTCTTGAATCAAGTGTAGTATTGAAATAATTTCAAATAAACGTTACATTTAAATGAAAGAGATTTGTTTATTTAAATTAGGAGTAAATAAGGAATTATTTAAAGCACAAAATTTACAAAACTCAAATAAAATGTTTTATTAATAACAATAAGAAATATTGAACATTAAAAAAATATATAGTGTTTATACATATTAAAACTCTATCATAACTTTAAAAAATATTTAAACTAAAAATAAATTATTCTTATTAAAAAACTAAATACAGGTCATTCAAAAGTAGCATCCCAAACGAAAACCCCATGTGGAAAGTGATTTTAAAACAAAATGAAAAAATACTTACAATTTTTTTTCTGTTCGACCTCAGTTTTCATTTTATTCGCTCCCAAAAACTCTATTATTACAAACCTAAAGTTTGGTTAAAAAAGTCCTAAAACAAATGAAACTATGACAACCATTCAATTTGACTTTTTGAACGATTTTTTCGCTTGTCGGAACATTATTTCGTATATGTTAGGAGCGAATATCTAAAGGTGGATGAGAAAAAAATGTATTCTTTCAATTCGCTTTAAAATGACTTTGTCCACAAGAGGTTTTCGTTTGGAACACTACTTTTGAATTAGCTTGTAGATACATCTGATACATACATTTTGTTGTCTTTTAATATGTGAGTCACAGTGGGTGGATTTCTAACAATGTCTAATAGTTTAACAACATGATATGAATGTTGTAAGTGAACAATGTACGCCTTATAATGATTACTGTAACTATCAGTACGTAATTTTTGAAATAAAATTAAAACGGATGAATCGAGTTTACTTAGTAGAATTTTATCAACTTTGCAAAATTCTGGCAAATCAATTTTGTTTTCATACAAAATAATACTATTATAATCATAATAAAAACCATTTATTTTGTACCAGGAGGTGCAAACATAATTTTTAAGTTCAATATCAAAGTTCACTAAAGAATCAATAGTAGTAAGATCTATATCATATACTTTTCCATGTTCTACAACACCATTTAACCCCTGTTGACACATAAATCTGTAGCAACATTTATGTTGTGCTCTCACTGCCAAAGAATATGGTACATTTTTCTTGCAACGTAAATACAATGATGTAGATTTTAAATGTTTATGTTTTCCTTCAAAACGGATACAAGACAGTAGTGAAAGAGATTATTCTAGAGTAATGCAACATAAAATGATGTTTAGGTTTTAAACTTGTATCAAAAAGATTAAGATATTTAGTGTGATGCTCCTGAATTACATTTTGTAATAATTTTATGGCAGATTTACTTATCACTGTGTTGGTAAGTATATCTGTAATTTGTAGCAATAATAAATAAAATTGCCAATATTCGTTACTTTCCGGAATTAAATCACCGACAATAAATTTAAAATTTCGAACAAAACATAACATTTAATACATAAGTATTAGTATTGTTAAGTAACAATATCAATTTTAAACGTATTAATATGCTAGATTTTTTATAGTGGATATTAAATAAACTGTAGATCATATAAAAATATTTAATTTATTTACATATTATTTACAATTTTAAATTTAATACTAGGAGTATTTACAAATTTTTTTTTAATATTTCTGTTCTGGAATTTTAGAGAAAAACTATAAACGCTAGGAAAATGAAATTTGAAAAACAATAATAATAGTACGAAAATACTGACATTTAAACGTCAAAAATATTTCTGATTGCAAAGCCTACCAAGATTTTTTCATTAAAAATTCATTCCAACTTTTGATCGACAACCCCATTGTTTAACGGGCAGTGTTTGCTTTATTTTTTTTTTTTCTCAAAAATTAGTCGTTTTTGGACCTATGTAAAATTTTTTTCAAATGTATTTATCATCTGCATAAACAAAATTTTAGCAAAAATGTAAAGGGGCTGGTTACATTTAGTAGTTTAGAAGGGTAGGTTGAAAGTACAAATAGGGTCAAAACGTGCCCTATTATGAGTTAAACATATTCCCCAAATTTCATATTCCTAGCGTTTATGGTTTTTGAGAAAAAGAAATTAAACCAAAATTTTCCGCCATTTTTGGAGGGGTGTAGCTCCTTAGGGGGCCGAAGTCGCCCATGGTTCATATATCAAAGTACCCTTAAAATTCACTAAAGAATCACCCCTTGAAGTTTGTTGCAGTCGTTCAGATACACCCTGTATATTACATTCGGGTATAAATCATAAAATAATTCTTCTAATTTAAAAACGTAATTTAAAAATAAATCAGTTGCTGATATTAAATTTCCGTACACACTGCTTCAAAATTTTTAGTAGTAGGTTGATTTTTTACAGATGCAGCTGCTTGTTTATGTTTATTTGAATCATTATGTTTTTTAATAGCACCTAAATAATCACTAGAACAAATCTTACATCTAAAATAATTGTTACCACGCTCGCTTCTTTCTATCCAATATTTAAAATTGTCCAGCTGTTCCCATTCGGGCTTATATTTTTGAATGTAGAACCGTAAATGAAGTATTGGAAGGCTCTAGATATTCAACGTCTAGATTTTGATTTCTTGTACTTGGCTCTGGACAAGATTCTCCTCTACTGGAAGATGTATCTTCTGAAGATGGACCAGGAACCACATTTTCGACACTTGTACGTGGTCCAAGAGACTCTGGTGATTTTCTTTTCGAAATTAAAAATCTTTTCATCCTGATTAGAATGAAAAGTAATTTATAAAATAGAACGGTAGATTTAATTTAATTAATTTTAGATTTTATTAACGAATAAATAATA
>NW_019281618.1:6030-23719 GCF_000648695.1 Onthophagus taurus | reverse complement strand
ATTTTTGGATGTTGCACAAGCTTTCGACAAAGTCTGGTTAGATGGTTTAAATTACAAACTAGACCAAATACTACCATCAATGTATAGTCAACTATTAAAATCATATCTTTCTGATCGATATTTTAGAGTAAAATACGAAAACGCTTATTCACCAATACATGAAATACGAGCCGGAGTTCCTCAAGGAAGTGTGCTTGGCCCAACATTGTACTTTACACATTCGACCTTCCTCAGGTACCAGAAACTTTAACAGCTACATTCGCAGACGACACAGCGATCTCGGCTGTTGCAGAAAATGAAGTAGTTGCAGCATATAAGTTACAATTGGCATTAAATTCAATAGAAAACTGGACCAAACGATGGCTAATGAAACTAAATACAAATAAATCGACATATATAAACTTTACTTACAAGAAAGTAAACTATGTCCCAGTACATAAATGGCAACGCAATTCGCAAAATATCTTGGTATGACGCTGGATGCCAAACTCAAATGGAAAGCTCACGTCAAAAAAAAAACGTGAGGAACTTGATATCAAATTTAGACACCTATATTGGCTTATTGGCAGAAAATCAACGCTATCACTAAGAAACAAGTTGTTAATATACAAGCAAGTATTAAAACCAAAATGGACATACGGAATCCAACTGTGGGGTTGTACCTGCAAGACAAATGCAAGTCTGATTCAAAGCTTCCAGAACAAAGTATTAAGGTGCATAGTGGTATATAAGAAACACCGACCTCCATCGCGACTTGAAAGTAGCATCGGTGTCATCAGAAATGCATCATTCGCATGTAAACATGAGAAGAGAATGCACGATCATCCCAACATCGAGGCCATCCAGCTTCTCGACAACGAGCATGTCCTGCGGAATTATAACAAAAACAATAATACCCAATACGTGTGTTCCGCGTATCGCAGTGTGCGCGTTTTTGTGTTTTGGTCTTAAAACGGTAAAAATATGACAATATTTATCTATATTATGGGTAAAGCAGACTGGACCACTGGGAAAAGCTGCAAAACATTATCTAGTTTAATTTTGTGTTAAAAATAAGTAACTAATTAGTATGTATTTACTAGGTGTTATACAATTTTGCTATGCATAATACAGAAAAAAAAAAAATTGATGCATCTGGGAGCAAAAATGTTCCAGACCATTGTGTTAAGGGTACAATTTGCCACAACTTTTGCAGTATACATTTTTCTGTATCATGCTCCGGATATCGATTTTTTTTAACACTTCTAATTTTCACAATTTTGAAAAATTCTCCACATTGATGCATGTAGGAGCAAAAATGTTACCGCCCATTGTGTTAAGGTCAAGCTGAAGACGCGAATATTTCTAGTTTTAGTGCAATAAAAATATGTAACATAGTGATATTTTATCTAACTAGTAGTTTGTCAAATGGATAAGATGAGAGATGTTAATCTATTTGTAGAGTCTCTGAAAATGGCCAAGGGCTGAAACTAGTTAGACTTAAATTCTATATAAAATAAAACATCTAAGTCGGTTCTTAGACGTATAATGCAAATCGGGCTTGAAATCGTATATCATTAGTGGCGCTCTGCAGGTCTTTCGGCATTCTGCATTTTTTCTAAGATAAGTTACACCTTTATCTACCAGACAGCATGAAAATCTCTAAAAACGATAAAAGTGATGTATAACACGGTCCAATTAATATTTGCTCACTCTGAAGAGAAAAAGATAAAATCACGTTCTTTATTTTCGTTGTGAGAAACCTCATACCACTTTGTTACTCTTCATTGAGAGTTTATAGTTTAATAAATTGCTCAAACTCTTAAATATCTAAATATAAATGTAAATGTGTAGCCTGAGTATGTTGAATGTGATTCTTCTTTTGCCAGTCTACTTTTTATCTTTCAAGTCACTTTCTACTATAACAATTATCAGAATTTAGAAAAGCACATATAAGCAGCTAAGAAAACATTACGTCCTGTAAAATATCATTTAGGTGACATCCTAAGATGCAACATTGTTGAAACTAAAACCACATCCTAAAAAGTTGTCTACATCCTAACGTTTTACGGTAATTCTATAGAAACTATCATTTTTGCTGTTACCGGTAACAATTTCGACTAAAAAATTACTTTCTACAAATATCGTATTGTTTCTAGAAAAGTATAGACCAGCTATATTGAGTTCTTAAAGAGTTAATGAAATCATACTTATTATTATTAAATTATAGCAAAAAATCATGTCAAAATATCATTCCTCTGGCATGTTATAACTGGAGACGTCTAACATTATGTAATTTTACATTTTGATTAAGCAAACCTGAACTTTCAGTAAAACTAATCTAAAAATATGTTTCACTTTAAAACTCCCCTCAAAAAGATGATAGAAACTATGTTACCACCTTTAGCGGTCATTCCTCTGGCTCGCAAGAAGTACGTAAATAATATGATGGTAGATGGCGGTATGTCTTCGCACGCAACCAGATATGCTTTTCCTAACCTAGTTCTTGCAGAGTGTCAGTAAGCAAATGTTGTCGAACTAAAATAATGAGTGTTCTTTTTAACGTTTTGTTCCCAAATTGTTAATGTCACACACAGATTGACCATTCCTCTGGTAAGTATATGTACTTTATTTATATTTTTGTTGCATCCATTCCTGAGATTACTGAGATCCAGAGGACTGATGACAGGCACAGAGGAATGAGCGGTTCTAGAGATGTTTAAATTTTTGCAGATAAGAATGCCATTATCACGAGAAGAAAAACTAAAGCGCAAAAGAGAAGCTGAGAAGAGAAGATCTTTCATATTGAAAAGTGATCCTGTAGGAAGGGAAAAGCTAAAGATGAAAGAGAAATATCAGTATTTACGGAAAAAGGAAAATAAATGAATGAAAAGAAAACAATGGCGTATAAGTTCTGCAAAATACCGAAAAAAGCAAAAGTTGAAACAGCAAATTGACGAGTTTGTAAGAGAAAACACGCCACCGGATTTTTCCTACGCCTCTCCTGATGGAAATGAAGCCAACCAAGTAGATGCGCCCCAAGTTTCTTCTGGAAAACGAAGAGCTGCAAGAAACAGAAAAGCTAAATATACTAAACTAAATATCATAGACTTCGAATCAAAAGTGAAGAAAATAAAGCCTAGATGCCTCCAACACAAGAGTAACTGAGATTATGAGCGATACATCACAAACTGGGGCCGTCAGAAAACGACTTTTGTTTGGTGAAGTGATTCGTGATCAACTTAAAGATAATTACAAAAGACTTAGCAGTGACAAAGAGAAACAGAAGTTTAAAAGTGTATTAACAGGAAACATTATAAGAAAGTATCGTGTTACAAATGACATTAGAAAAATTGTGAAAGGTGGGCGGATACAGGTACCTAAAAGAACTGTTTACGAAAAAAATAAGTTAGAGAATTCCAAGAAAAGAAACGCAATTCGAACATTATTGGAATCTGATTTAAATAGTAGGTTGTGCCCAGGAAAGAAAGGCTATTGTTCAAAAAATAGACTAATTAAACAGAAAAGGTATCTCAATGATACCTTGCTAAATTTACATAGGAAGTTTCAGGCTCGTCATCCAGACATTAATGTTAGTTACTCATTTTGGTGTAGATATCGCCCTTTTTATATTGTTCCGCGAAAAGTGTCTGCGAGAGATACCTGCGGTTGTACCGTATGCTTCAATATTCTATTGTTAATTCAGTCTCTAACTCGACTCAATGTCATTACGGAAAAGAACTTGAATGAGGTCATTTTGTGCTTTTGTTGTAACGAAAAATTTGAAAAATGTTATTTACGGAAATTGCGATTTCTATGCAAATATCATTCCGTGAGTACAACCCTAGGGAACGCAGTTACTACTTCAAATGGATGGCAGAAGAATGCACGTATGTTGACAAGACATCACAAAAAGAAAAGCAGGTTAGAAAGACATCAAAGAAGAAAGTTGAATGCCTGTACTATATATAGGACATTAGGATTCATCTAATTACAGGGGGTTTTCGCTTCATGAAGCCCTTGCTATGCTTGAGGACAATGACGACATTGTCAGCCAGGTTGATGAAATAACTATATTTCCTCCTGTAAACGCTGCAGCCGACCTGACAGATGAAGATTCTGGAGCAGAAAATGATCTTACAGTGAATAACCTACCGGCATCACAGTTACAAGCGCCGGTGGAAATCGTAATTGAAAGTAACTACGACAGTGATTTTTCATCAGATGACAATATACCTCTATCAGAGTTACAATCACAAAACACGGCAGCAAGAAACAAACAAAAAGTAAAAACTAAAAAGAGACAGATGCACTACAGTTGGATAAAAGAAGATTTGAAATTACCGCCCACCGACTTTGATAGTCCTACGAATTCGGCGATCACAGAAAACCCCTTAGAGCTTTTCTCAAAATTTTTTGACGAAGAAGTAATAGAATTGATTTTGAATCAGAGTAATAAGTACGCACAACAAAAAAATAGAAAAGCGAATATAGAAAAGCAGGAAGTAAACGCTTTTATAGGCGTTTTGATACTTAGTGGATATATGCAAGTACCGAGACGGAGGATGTTCTGGGAACGTGAAAAAGATTGCCATAACGTCATGATTACAGAAGCAATTACAAGGGACCGGTTTGAGTATTTGTTTTCTAATCTTCACGTCTGTGATAATCAGCAGTTGGACCAGGGTGACAAATTCGCTAAACTAAGGCCGCTTTTCACACTGTTGAATAAAAAATTCATGGAGAATTCCTCGCTTGAAGAAATGCACTCAGTTGATGAAGCTATGGTTCCGTATTATGGACGTCATAGCTGTAAGCAGTATATTCGAGGAAAACCCATGCGCTATGGATATAAGTTATGGGTAGGAAGTACCAGGTTAGGTTACTTGAATTGGTTCGAACCTTATCAAGGAGCTTCTACAAATATAAGTGAAAACTTTTCTGAATTGGAAGTTGGTGCTGGAGTAGGCTTAGAATATGCGCAAGCTTTATGTAAGAAATGGCCAGATAAAAAATTTCATCTCTTTTTTGATAACTTTTTTACGTCAATTCCGTTGATCGAAAAACTAACTGACTGGAATTTTTATGCTACTGGTACGGTTTAAGACATTTCTCTTATAGATTCAAAACTCATAAAGAAGCAGCGCAGAGGAAGTTATAATTATGCAAAAATTGTAGAACAGAATATAATTGCAGTAAAGTGGCACATAGTAGTAGTTTCTGTTTGTTCCAATTTTTCTGGAGTTGCCCCAATTCACTTGGTCACACGTTATTCGCAAAAAAGAAAAGAAGAATATTCAGGTACAGCAGCCGCATCTTATACAGATGTACAATACAAATATGGGAGGTGTCGATCGCTCTGACCAAAATATCAGCTTATATCGAATTTCGATCAGAGGAAAAAAATGGTATTTTCCTTTGATATCTCACTGTATTGACATGGCAATTCAAAACGCATGGCATTTGCATCCTAAGAATGGAGGAGAATTAATTAGATCAACTTAGTTTTAGAAGGAGAATTGCTGTAATGCTGTTGGTTCAGAATAAAAAAACATCGTCATATCAAAAAGGACATACCAGTAGGTCCCACGAAATAGATATACGGTTCAACCGAATAGATCATTTAGTTATGCCCCAAGAAAAACAAACTACAACGAGATGCACAAAATGTGACATTGGTGTACACACGAAGTGTTTTGTTCAGTATCACACTAATAAATAATTTTACGTTTATAGATATTCATGTGCCAAATGTCCTACATGTAGGAGGGCCCGAATTTCCAATTTAAAAAAAAACAAATTGTCATGGTTTGTTTGTAAGACTTTGTTTTGCTTCTTTAAATAAGTTTTCAATAAAGTTATTATGATTTGTAAAGTGGTTTTAATTTAGGCATATCTGGGTTAAAACAAAATTAGACTAATAATTAAATAACTTATTAATTGTATGATGATTAATAATATCTAATTCAATGTATAAAATTTTTAAAATCACGTGGTTATAATGTAAAAATTTTTGTATTTTGTAACTAATATTTTACTGTCAGTTAATTTGATTATAATTGAGGATGTAATAAAGTTGTTGCAATAAATTTTAATTATTAATTATCCTCGAAACACTTCATTATTTTCAATTAGTCACCCTTCCATATTTGCGTTGCTAAAGAAAACTTTAAACGCGAATCCATTACGTGGAAATCGCGTAAATGGTCAACATGCAATCCGTTTCAGTCGAGTATTTACGTTCGAATCGCATGCTTAAAGTAATTACTTCAATTAGTTCACCGCCAGCGTTCGAAATTCTATTATTCCGATGCTTCGTTGTGGACCAAAATCGTAATCAGTTCACTCTGAAATAACTTAATTTACTTGCTTGACGGATTCCATTTAAACAAAGCTCTCGCGATGTAATTTTACGATTTCTTTGATATTTTAATTAATTCTGCCTTGTTGATTTTAACACAGTGAAAGCTACGTCAATCGAAATGGCAGGGTTGGAGAACAGCACTTAAAAGTTTATAGCACTGTCGGTTAAGCTTTATATGACTTTCCCCGGGGTGTAAACTCATTTTATTCCTACACATTCCGTTCCTGAAAGTCATTAACGATGGCAAACCGTCGACCTTTTCGCCTACAACCAACGTTTGTAGTAGATTTTAACGTAAAAAGTAATAATGTCGTAACTCGCTAACGAGCGACACTGACAAACAAGTTAATTCTACTAACACTTTCCTTACTCAAAACGTTATGAAACATCAATTATTTTTTTCTAATAATAATTCTATTTTTGTTGGATAAGCTATTATATAAAAGGAATTCTTACGTGATTGGTTGGGGTTGAATCGTCGTCCTAAAACCGCCGGTGCACGTTTATCTGAAACAAAGAGTCGACGTAAAAGTAGTTTCGATTAACTTAATTCCATGTGGGGCAACGATAATACAGTTATCCCGAGAGAATTACTAAAATCAATAGTGGTGGTTAACTCCTTTTCTAGTACTTTTTCTCCGGCACATCATTTAGTTTTAATGATTTCTTTCGTTAACTAACGGGACTTTATTGATATTATCTATTGATTTAAACTTTATTATAAAACACAAATTTTTATCTATTACTACATATTTTTTTGAATTTATTTCGTTTAAACGAAGTTTCTGGGTTAACTTCTTTTTCTATGTTCAAATTTTTTTTATTTAATTTTTCGTTTCAGTCTCTGGTGGAGGAATAAATTAACAAAAATCAATGACGCTTCGTTGAAAGTTGGAGCTCGTTAGTGAAGCTAAAGTATTACGTTCCTGACACTGCATCATTCTTTTTTTATGTTAACATTTTGTAACTTGAACGTTTTTCTTTTTTGCGATTTATAAAACTTACCAACAATACACCGGCATTGTGCTGAGTTGAAATAGATAAAATATCTTATAACTGAAATGCAGGATTGAATGGAATCCGTTGACTTCACAAAAGATATGGGCAGCCATTAAGTAATTCAAGATCCGCCGAGGATTTCAAACCTCGTTCCTCACTTTCTTATAGAAGTAAAGAGACGAACTATTATTCCCGAAGCTGAACGTAAATTTACATAAGAAATTCTGGTTTTGATGAAATCGAGTTACATTTATCCAAGGTAATTAGTAAAATTGAATATTAGGATGATTTGATGCTCTATCATAAATTTTTATTAAAAACAAATTTTTAATTATTAATAACACTGAGAAAGTAATTCTCTGAAAAGTATTTAAGTATTTAACCTTAATTGGTTTAATAGTTGATAACACGCCGTGTGGTAAATTAAAATAAAATCTTAAGTAGNTGAAGCGTGCATTCAAGCTGAAGGCGGACATTTCGAACAATTTTTGTAATTTTTAAACTTATTTTTTATGTTACATTTTCATTTGCCTATTAAACTGTGTAAAATTTTCAAAGGCTTGTAACTCTTTAACCAAAATGAATCGGACCCATATTCATATAACATTTTTTCCTTAGAATCGCATCACCTTTCATCTACCAAAGTTTGTCATAGAGCTAATGAATCACCCTGTATATACCAAACAAGATGAGGTACAGCAACAATGCTTTTGCACTTTATCAGAATCGCTTCTACATAATATCCCGGCCATTTAGACCCAATAATAAAGTGCATAACAAACTCTTACCATCGACTCAATACCGTAATAAAACCATGTTTTATTTCCTAGCAATCGAGTTGCCAAAATTGCAACCAAAAGTAAAAAATTTTACTTGGAACTGTTTAGAAGCTGGTTAGATAGATTGGTTGGTCAAGGAGCAGATATGGTCGAAATAAAAGCTATGTTGAATAACCTGTGCCAAAACATTCAGAACATAACTTACTATCAGATTGATGCAGATAAAATTGATGAAATGTCCCAAAAACTTAAGAGGAACTTTTAGAGGAACAATGAAAGTACACCAAATAAAAAAAGAAGATTATGAAAGTAGCATCAGATTAAACTTTTATGAACTTAGCACTTTCATAAACGGCAATAAAAAATACTTCATTGGTGCCCTTGAATTCAACAAAATTGGGCTTAATGATGAATTATCTTCTAGTGACACGTCTAGTGATGATGAAGACACTCCTTTAAGCAGATATATCAGCGGTTCCATAAAAGTTCAAAACAGCTACAGTTTGAAGATGTTTATTCTGACGAAGATCAAGAAGCTGCTTGTTTTAAGCAAGTTTGCATTTTAGTTTTTCCTATTCACTGTTTTGGTTTTAACATGCATATTATGCCTAATATTGTATTATTTTGCCGTATCAAATAAAAAAATCATTCCTCTGCTTATCGTTTTTACAAAAACAAGTCAATTCTGGCTAGAAAATAATTAAACTGTTTGATCTTGAACTTTGCAAGGTTCATTTTGAACAAAAGTTCGTGTTTGTGTATTAAAAAACAAAATTTGGAACAAAAAAACTATTTTCAAATTCCCATGTGAAAAATGATAATCACCTTTTAACGATATACCACATCCAATCGATAACGAAGGATAACTTTTATCAGTTATCATTTTGTCTTTGATGATGGCGTATTTTCGGAAGTAGTTAGACAATAAATTTTGAATAAATTAACCGTTTTAAGTACAACAAAGTTAATTTACTTGATTTAATCGAAAAAAATCTTAATCACGAAAAAAAAATGATATAATTTAATTTGACTCACCTAAAAAAGTGTTCGTTTCTCGTTACAGCGCTCGTTTCATACCCATCGTAATCAACTTCTTTTCAGTTCGTCTACTGGTCCATAATCAGTGCAGAATCGCACTGGGATTCATAGTACGTCCTTTGAATCGACAAATCCATAAACATAATTAAGATAGGGAAAAAAATGCAAAAAAATCATGAAAAATAAAAAAAAAATAAAAAATTCTTAAACGATTCTTTTTAAAATTTTTCTTTCTATTGGTGATTAATTTAGACACGCGTTTCTCTTAGAAACTTTACCTTGATCCGGCACCGTATTTACCTGAATAGCTTCGAATCGCGAATGAAGCACAACTCGACAGGATCGCGCTTGTATTTTGAAAGGGCGACGCAAGCGCTCTCTCTTTCAACCCCTAAACTAGACGAACAATAAACGAACGTTTATTGGAGGAATTTACCCCTAAAAATATCAAAATAATATGTTAAAAAAGTATCGAATTAAATTGAAATCAATTTGAATGAAATCGATAAAGGGGAAATAAAATGTGATGACGATGACGTTTGAGGAATGGTCGTTGGTTTCGTGGCGAGGAGCTTCAAGCCTTCGTTGGCATAAGTAAACAAAATGTGCTCCTCCCAGATCGTGTATGAGGCTCCATTCAGTCCATGCTGAGGGACGAAATTGCATCCTTTGTGAGATGAGCTGGACCGAGCTCTGCCAACTTCATGAATAATAATTATAAAAGTCGTTTGAAGCCGCGAGATTGTCCGCTGAATTTTTAAATTATTCTAACTGGTATTTTTTTAAACGTAACGATCAAATTAATCCATTTTAAATACAAACAATCATATTAAAATCGAAATTACATTGTTATTGATAAGTTATTAAATTAAATTAATCAATACCATCACGGTGGCAGAAAATCTAGACTGTCCATGATGTTATAATAATAATGCCTAATAAGTAGCAGAAGGAAAGCCTATGGACCAACATAAAGACCCTTTTAATCGGATTAGCATATAGAGTTAATATCCAAGGTGTCAAAGCATAGCCTGTGATTAAGAATGATTGGATATCGCCCTATTACTGCCAAATTTACTGACATTTCTAAGAAAATCGGAATCACTAACTGCATTTTGAAGTGGAGTATCTATGGGAAAAATAATTAACGTACTAAATAAGCTTGTTTCGTGCTAAGTGAAATTCTCGAAAGTTATTTTAAAATCAAAACTAATCAATTGAGTTAGTGAGCTTCGCTTAAAGCAAGTTTCGTAGTTATTGAGTAAATGTAAAAATTCACTAAGACTTGGTGAGTTTTCGCTTTTACAAGAAATGGATTAATTACACTTTGTTTACATACCAGTTAGAGATTTTGTCTTGATCAGTTAACCTCGTGGTGTAGATCTTCAGCAAGTATTTTGTGAATTAAACGTAGTGTTAGACTTTAAAACGTACGATTAGTTACTTAAATATTTCAAGTGTGTAAACATGCTTGGAACTAATAGATTTAGAAGACAAACAAAAATCAACTTCGAATCCAGCTATCTGTAACTGTTGGTTTACAGAAAGTTCTTCAGATTCCGCCCGCTAGCGAATCACTTCTCTATTATTCCCGAAAACTAAGCATGTACAATTTTACAATTTATGAGTCAAAGCCTCCCAACGATGCACACTGTGTGGCATGGTCAAAATTAAATGGTAAAAGGGGCAGCAGTGAATTTGGAACTGCAATAATGCATTGGATTAATCAACTTCCAGATACACTTAAAAAGATCTCTATATTTTCGGACACCTGTGGCAAACAAAACCGTAACCAATATCTCGCGACACCTACCTTACTCAAACTACTCATTTAAACGTTATAGAGAAAAAAATTTTAGAGTCAGGTCATTCGTTTATGGAGGTAGATTGTATCGAAAAAGAACAACGTTTTGCACCTGTCTATTTTGTACCTCTGGCAAGATCGGCCAGAAACCGTTCAACTACACGTCCCTATAATGTGCACCAATTAACATTTAATGGATCTAAAAGACTTATCTAAAAAAATTATAAAAAATCGTGTCAAAGACGAAGATGGGAATAAAATCCCTACAATACACTGAGTATACTTGGCCAAGAAAGAAATCTAACATCTACAAAATCTACAATAAGCTAATTCCTATCAGTACGCAGAAAAGAAATGATCTGCTAAATCTCTGTCGTAAAGGAATTATACCGTAGCAATTATAATATTATAAACTAACACCTAACAACATAACATAATTCAAAATACAGGGTTTTCCAATAAGAGGTGTTATTTTGATATTCAAAGAAAAATGCCATTTTTTAGTATAAATGATCGGACGTTTATTTCATTCTAAAGAAGAAGGTATGCCGTTAATAGTGGAAAATAACATTAGGCAAATAACCACCACGACCACGCTTACAGGACAATATCCTTTCCATGAAATTTTCCATAACCAAATTGCAAAGTGGCTGCCCTATGTCCTCAATAGCCTCACGAATTCCATCTTTGAGGTCTTGAATCGACGCTGGGCTGTTGGCGTACACCTTCTCTTTCACGTGGCCCCAAAGGAAGAAGTCGCAAGGTGTTAAATCACAAGATCTCGGTGGCCAATTGTGATCACCTCTTCGAGAGATAACACGGTCCGGAAACTTTTCCCGTAAAAGATCAATGGTTTCGTTGCTTGTGTGGCACGTAGCACCGTCTTGTTGAAAGTAAACGTTGTCCACATCAATACCATCCAATTCCGGCCATAAAAAATCATTAATCATCTCTCGATAGCGCAATCCATTCACCGTAACTGTTGCTCCAGCCTCATTTTCGAAAAAGTAAGGTCCAATGACTCCGCCGGACCATAAACCGCACCAAACAGTCACACGTTGAGGATAGAGAGGCTTTTCAACAATAACTCTTGGGTTTTCCGAGCCCCAGATGCGACAATTTTGCTTGTTGACGAAGCCACCGAGGTGGAAATGGGCCTCATCACTCAAGATGATTTTTCGATGGAATTCCGGATCATTTTCATGCATTTCAACGACCCAATCAGCAAAGACACGACGTTGTTGATGATCGGACGGCTTGAGTTCTTGTGTTAACTGAAGTTTATAAGCCTTAAGACCCAAATCTTTATGCAAAATACGGTGTAATGACGTTTGTGGAATGCCTAATTCCAAAGAACGACGAGGAATGGACAAACCTGGGTTTTCTTCAACACTTTCGGCTACAGCAGCAATATTCTCGGCTGTTCTTGAGCGACGTGCACGGGTTTTATTCTTCACATCACTAACTTGTCCCAACAGCTCGAATTTTTCCACCAATTTCTGTATTGCGGTCCGACAAGGTGCTTCACGACGAGTTTTACGAACCGTCTCTGCCAAAATTTCATCATTTTTATAGTGAATTTTAATAATTTCAATGCGTTGTTGAACCGTGTATTGTTCCATTTTTATTAAAAAGCGTACTTTCTACTTGTCAAATGTCAAAAAATGACAGCTTCAAAAGTGACATCTACCGAAATAACGGGCTATTCAAAATAACACCTCTTATTGGAAAACCCTTTATAAGAAATAAAATATTACATTTGAATACTGATTTACAAGCTATCAATAATTTTTAGAAGTGTTTTTCTCCAAATTATCATAATGTCACTTACAATTAGTGAGTTTTGGCAGTAATAGGACGATATATAGATGAATTGTCATATACGGCTGTCATGGACTGACCCATAAAGCATCAATACTATTCACCAGAGGTCTAGGGAAACCATTGTTACAGAAATATTGGTCAATAATTGAAGATTTTTTCCACAAAGTTAGAGTGACAAATCTTCCTGATTCTATCCCTCAAACCGTGTTGGTTTTCTGGTGTAACGGATGATTCGAGAAAAAGTTAATGTATCTACCAGTATGTTGTTTCTTCCTGTACCAATCCGTAAAGATCGACCCATCATCACACCGGATGACCAGACAGTCAAGGAAGGGAACAGACTTAGAGAACTCGGTTTCTATAGTGATCTGAAACCTGGCATTATAACTATTGAAGGTGTCCCGCACAACATCGAGGGCATTGGAAGGTATGGAACAAACAATGTCATCCACATATTTATAGATGAAGGGGATCCATCACTATCTGGGATTTTGGATTTGGGGGTGTGTGGAGCAACACACAACACACTTCTACAAAGGTATAAGAATCTTGAATGTTGAGAGAGGTCCAGTTGTTGAAGGCTACAGCAAGAATGTCCGACAAATACTCCCTACAAAGGAGATGATCGGCCTGAGAGCACAATCTTCTTTGTGAACCTTTGGAAGGCCATAAAGCTTGGGGGGTAACACCGTTATGGCAGGTAAAGGCTCTTTCAGCCTTTGTATGAATTTATTATTTTTGGTTTGTGTGGAGGATGTAGGATCCTTGGGGAGCTTCTTTTAAGTGGTTTCATCAGAGAGGAGCACCATAGCTTTTTGGAGGCACATGGACTTAGTAATGGCAACTGTGCATTGACCTTTGGCAGGTGTGATGATGAGTGGATAAGAGGGATCACAGTTTTTAAGAACTTGGAAGTTTCTCTTTCTATATTCAATATAAATTTGTCTGTTTGGGAGAAGGAATAAAGTTGGTAACTATATTTGTGATGCCTCCTCTTACTAAATCGTTTTCGGAGAACTGTTTTAGTAGGTTGGCACTCCTGGATTGAGTGGAAAACTCCCGCGATTTTGCTCGATTTCTAGGTTATGTCACTCCGACTTGCTCTGTTTCATGTCGATTTTTGTTCGGTCCGACTTGAATTTTAATTTTAAACTTTTAACTCAGTTTGACTTCAATCAATTCTTTGCTTTTGGTTAACCTCCATTTGTGATGGGCTGTTTACACCCAGTTGTGCGCTATTTTTCGATGTTAACCTCACTTTGTTGTTTCATTAGAAATAATTTTCTGATGAAGGATACAAATAAATCCGAAAGCTTATCGTTAAAAAAGAAAAAGCGTCTTCTTATTCAGCGTCTTGCTGATCATCCCCAGTACTAATTTTTCGAAAGCTTATGTTTAGTAGGCGACCATGGGTCTGATTATTGCTACGTAGGCCGAATTCGTGGTTTGAGACCCCAGTTCCTTCCTAGGAGCCTGCGCAAATCTGGTTTGCCATGATGGCCTTCTTCCTCACCTTATCTAAGAGTGAGTTCCAGTTTAGTTTACTGTCTAGTATTACCCCTTGGTATTTAACTTCTGTTTTGAGGTTAATAGTTCTGCTTTCAATGGAGGGTGCTTTTATTTATAGCTTCTATCTCCGAGTGAATTTGGATTCATGCTGAGTAGTAGTGCTTTTTGCATTAGTTGAGTTTTGATTGAATCATATTTACCTCGGATTGTAATTACCAGGTCATCAGCATATCCCTGAATTTTGAATCCATTTTTTGTTAGGGTGTTCATCAAGTTATATTACCAGGCACCATAATAGAGGTGATAGCACCATTTGATTGCTAACGGATGTATATCTTTTACGTTTAGAGCCTTCTCTCTGGATTCATAGGAGGTGTTATCAAAAGGAGGGCTATCTCGTGGGTTACAATTGCCTCCTCTAAAGTACTAGTCAAAGCATGGAGAGTAGTTGATTTTGCTTTCTGGTAAGTATGTTGGTTAGGGTGGAGTGGATTAGTGACAAGCACTCCATTCCTAAGGTATTAATCGATTACCTTTTCCATCCTTTTGGGGAAAAATGAAGTTATTACGAATTATATACAGGATGTATAGATGAATGCATAGTTACAGTAACTTCATGCCCTTATAAAAATCTGGTAACCTTCTACAGGGTGTTCGTAATATTGTACTCAATACCAGAAACTTGAAATAGCTATATCTCATTCTTTTTAAATGGGATGCCTCATATTTTAATCTTAAATTATTCGCCAAGTAATAAGGTTTCTTTTTTATAAAGCATGTCCTATACCTATTTGCAATAGTTATCAAGTTATTTACGCTTTTTACAAATTTCGACTTTAATACCCATTTGATTTCAAAAAATGTTTGTTGGTTGGCTATAAAAATAATAATTGATGACAACAAAGCAAAAGAATGCTTTGAATTTGACAGTCTGCTAAATTTGTACAAACTAATAATATTCAAAATGAATTTTTCAAGAGATGAATTAATAAAAATGGTTTACTGTTTGGGTGCAAGTGATGAAAATTGTTTATTAGCAAGTAGAATTTATGCACAAAAGTTTCCAGAAGCTGAACGCCATCCAAATTGTTTAGCATTCGAAAGACTTAAGGAAAGATTCGAAAGAACCAGCAATGTAAATTATGAGTCAAAATTACAAAGAGAGAAAACAGCAGCAAGTTCAGAAAATGAAATGTTAGTCATGCAAGAAGTAGTAGAGAATCTGCATATTTCTTAACAGTTAGGCATTAAGAGATCCACTACCAACAAAATTATTAAACAACATAAATTCCATCCTTACCATATACTACTTGTTCAAGAGTTATCTAATGAAGATTGTGTAAATCGGAGGAATTTTTGCCTTTGGGCGTTAAAAAAAAATCAACAACCTGACTTTTTTGATTATGTATTGATGACAGACGAAGCTACCTTCCATAAAAATGTATTTGTAAACCGTCTTTTTTTGCTTTCTTGTTATTAATTAGTTTTTGCAACACCCTGTATAAACAAAAATATTTTTAGATTATGCACCTTCGAGCACCAAACAACTTTATATATAAACATTTTCTTCTAGCGATACCCTGTGAGGAGATATAGTCCGATATCGCCCTAATTGGACACCCTGTATAGTTACCTAAATTATTTTTGATACAACTCGTCGCATTCTATTGTCCGTCTAGGCAGGTAATTTTTTCTATTTCGTAGGTCTTCCGCTATGTTTAATACTGCAGCATCGTAGCAAGATTAACGAAGCTGGCCTTTCATAGGCTTCATTTTAGTAGAACCTGCTTCACAATCATAGAATATAGCATCAACATTTACTACTGTTTTAAGCGGCCCATACACGACGACTCTTGCAGCGTCGCATGCAGCGACGCCAAGAATCGAGCCGCATGAAGTGTGTAGGGAAGCGCCAGGACTCATGCGACGGCGACGGATTCAAGACCATGGCAGGCGCCGTCGCCTTGCAAGAGTCAACGTGTATGGGATTGCGACGTACATACGACACCGAAAGTATCGCTTTAGTTTATTTCCAACGTCCATCAAAATGGCATCGTTCGCCGAAAAAGATTTTTGGAAAAAATTTATAAACCTATATAGAATGTACCCATGTTTATGGGACTCAAAATCAAAAAATTACATCAACAGAAACTGAAAATCTACCGCCATAAATGAGCTTGTAAAATTGTCTCGCAGTATTTAGCTTTCTGCCAGCAATATTTAATTTTCTACGAGCAGTATTAGTATTCTGGAACCAATTTGTAGTCTATTGATAGCAGTACCTAGCCTTGTATAAACAATATCTATCTTTTCAAGCACAAATTGGCACTAATCAGAATCAAAAACATTAGTCAAAATCATATTGGCAATGTCAATTTCAAACTGGCATTAGTCAAAATCAAATTGACAATAATCAAAATTAAAATGGCATTAGTCAATATCAAATTGGCAATAAACAATATCATATTGGCATTAATCAACAAATTTAGCACTAATCAAAAGCAAATCGGCATTAAACAAAATCAAAATGACATTAGTCAATATCATATTGGCACTTATGAATTTTAAATTGACATGGAAATAAAATTATATATCAGCATTAAATAAAATGAAATGGGCAAAAACATTTTATTGACTTACAAACACAATAGATAACAATTATATTACTTAAGAAAGTAGGTAACGTTATGTTTTAAATAACACTCTTAAAAATTTATATCTTGCATATTCAATGCAGAAGGGATAAATCGTTGGATGTGGGCAATAAACATTGCGCAATTGGCAACAGTAATCTTGTCCATATTATTATGAACGGTGTTCTCTAATTTCTGCATTCGATATTCTGTTTGAGTCAGATGATCCCGGTCAGCACCAGCCAAGATGTTATTTAGCTGTACAGCCATATCTGCTTTTACTCCTGCTTTTAATGCAGACCACGCTTGTTCAATAGGATTAAACATAGGGCTGTACGGACTTAGTCGTAAAAGTGTGTGGTGTTCAAATTCGTTTTCTGCAAAAACCTCTTCAATAGTAGAGTGGCATGGAGCATTATCAATAACTAATGCAACTCCAGTTTGGTAAAGGCCTTGCGCTCTTCTTAGGCATTGCCTCACAAATTCATTTGCTTCCGGCTTCTTGAAAGAGCCCCGACGTAGTTCGGAATGAATTAGCCCCATGTTTCCAATGCATCCTATTAGGTGAATATTCGACCCTCTGCAACCTGCAGACACTGTTGTGCAGCGAGTCCCTTTTTTTGAACGACCCTGAGTCCGCGATATGAACAAATTAAAGTTTGTCTCGTCCATGTATATGATAGGTATATTTTGTGCTTGAAGATCCAATAAATTTTCTACATAAATACTCCTGCTTGTTTTCGTTTGAATACTATTCGCG
>NW_019281617.1:0-15265 GCF_000648695.1 Onthophagus taurus | reverse complement strand
TGTTATAACGCGTTTGTTTTGTGGACAATAAAAAATCCGGAGTGGCACAGTGATTCATCCATAACATATCGAAGAAAAATATTTCTTCAAGATTTAGGAATGGAACTTGCTAGGACACAAATGGAAAGATGAGTAAAGAAAATTGAAGAAGATGGTCGGGGTTTTACCAATTTGGTGACCACAGCTATAGAAAGTACTGGAAGAAAAATAAGGAAAACTAGTAAGGATGATACCCCTAGTCAAGGTACTAAAAGAGGACGTTGTCGCATATGTCGTGGAAGTGATAATAAACATTCTAAACGATGCGACAAATGCAATCAATTTGTGTGCTCTCAACACAGCCAGTCTATTACCGTAAAACAGACAACTTGTACTTACTGCGCAAAAGATGAGGATGGGGAACCATCTTAAGGTACACAAACATTATAATAAGTTGTTGGGATAGTATCATTTTCTTTAGGGTTGAAATAGGGTTGAATGGGATGAAATTATTATTATTTTTTTTTTTGATTCCAGGTTCTACCTAACGAAGACTAAGGTTATTTATTTTTTTTTATTTATAAGAATATATCTGTTTTTATTTTTTGTTATTTATTAGAAATATGGATTAAAGTACTAAACACTGTGTTTTATTTAAAAATTCATAGAAAGTAGTATTAATACAAAAATATGTATATGTTTTGTATACGACTAAATAATATAAACAGTGGGTCAATGTTGACCCTGTTTTGGTAAGTAAAGTTTTTTAATTATTTTAGTCGGGCGAAGGTTAAAACCAAGTCTCCAGATAATGTGACAGCAATAGAAATAACATTTCCTGTCCGAGGGCATAGTTACCTGCCTGCAGACAGATCATTTGGTAGGGTGGAAAAAATTTTGAAAAGAAATCCTGTCATAATATCGAAAGAGAAATACATGGAATTTTATGCAGAAGTCGGTTCGGTAAAGGCACTTGGTTCTGACTGGCAATTGTGTAATATCAAAAACCTAGAAAACGTGTACAAAAAAGTTAAAGGAATTTCTGACTGCAAAATAAACAAATTGCAAAAATTTACAGATAGAGATAACGAAACTACTGTTAAGGTAGCGACGTTTGAATATTACCGGTTTAGGTCGCCTACCACAACTTGGCAATCGCTTATCAAAAAAGGAAAATCCGAAACAAACCTACAGCTTAGTAGGTTGCCATTACGTAATTGCATACCAGATAAAAAGAAGAAAAGTTTGATTCATTTGATAAAAGAACATTTTGGAGAGGAATGGCAAGACCGGGAAGACCTTTTGTGGTACAAAAATTTGTTAGTCAGTACCAAAGGAGGAGAGAAAGATACTTTAGAAAACAATGACATCCAAGATGATGATACAGAGCTATGCGACTGTCTTCATGAAGAAACTGCACTACATATTTAATTTGTTTTGTTAATTTAGTTAGTACTTTACTTTTAACTTGTTTTTGTTCATTTTGAGAAAAATAAAACATTTCTTTTGTAAAAATGTCTCATTTTTGTGCAAAACCGGATATATCCAATGTTTTTTTGCCAATAGCACCGAACTGATTACCTTTTTAACAAAAAGATATGCAGTAGTCAGTTGGCTATGCTTATTAACGTAAAATTGTTTTTTCGAAGCAGTACTTTATTTTTAAAATAATGCGTGAGGTGTTTTTCTCATCTGCTGAAAAATTTGTAAAAATGGTTATATCCGGTTTTGCACGCGAGCTCCTCATATTATAGAATCAGATGACGATAGTGAGTCTGAAATTGAACAAATCAGTGAAGAAGGTAACTACTCTACTGAAGATGAAGGATTAAATAATGAAGATTGCAATGCGAATGTAAGAAGTAATTACTTTTATGGTAAAAACCGTTTTAAATGGTCGAAAAAACCTTTAATACGTAAGAACACGCGAACACTACAACATAATATTGTTGTTAAATGCCCAGGTCTGAAAACAAGAGATGTTTACAACGCCGATCCTGAAAAGGTATGGGATCTTTTCTTTGATGACAATATTCTAAAAATTATTTTGGAATCATCAAACCATCTAAATCTAATCATCTAAATCATCTAATTGGATCTTCTCGACTTGGAAAGATTCGACAAAAATACAAAAACCCAAATAACTCAGATCTTCGAGATTTGGATATAGTAGAATTAAAAGGTTTATCTATATAATCTAGGTTTATTAATACTTACGTCAATTTTCAAATCGAATCACAAAGATTTGCGATCTTTGCAACAGATGGGTCTGGTCGAGATATTTTTAGATCGGTGACGAATGTAAATCGATTTGCAATAATTCTCTGCTGTCTAAGATTTGATAATACTGATACAAGACAAAAACGATGCAAAGAAGATCCATTGGCTGCTATATCTGAGATATTTAATGCTTTCATAATCAATTGTCAAACAGCTTATACTATTGGAACCAATGCCTGTATCGATGAGATGCTGATTGCTTTCCGTGGTCGTTGCAAATTTAAAATGTTCATACCAAACAAACCGGCTAAGTATGGCTTAAAGCTTATGGCTTTAACAGATGCCAGAACTGGGTACCTTTACAATGCTTACATATACGCTGGAAAAAACTCTGATGGTAACAATTTGACCAAACAACAATGTAAGCATTCTAAACCAACACAGGCGGTTCTAAAACTTGTACAGCCAATTTCGAACACAAACAGAAATATAACGGCTGATAATTGGTTCTCTTCAATTGAACTAGTAAATCTTTTGAAAGTCAACTCACATACGTGGGAACACTTAAAAAAAATACAGCAGCAGCTTTGGCCAAAGGGCCTGCCACGACCAGTGAAGTGGCATCCTCTGCCTCAACCAAAAAAACATGAGGGGAAGGCTCCGGCCAGCTCTAAAGGGCAGGCTGGATCTTCCTTCACTTCAAGGAAAAGTAGACTGCAGGCCTCAAAAGGACAGGCGGCTGCTAGTGACAAAAAACAAGTCGAAAAAAGATCAAGGTCTCCAGAGTCGAATCCCAGGGAAAAGAAAAAGTCGAAGAAGTAGAAAAATGTTTCTCGATTGGATTACATCCACTAGCAACAATATGCGATCAAGATTCGGATGTTTTCGGATGTTTTCGGTTCTAATTGAGATAATTTTAATCGCGATATATAGTTTTTAGTACTGTTCGTGATTTGTTCAAGTTTTTTTTTGGAAATTAGTTGGTGACTTCCACAGTGTTATCAATCTTTATTTCCTTAATTTTTGCTAATAGAAGTGTTCATCGTCCTCACGTTCTTTTTTGCTGTGCTTACGTACCGGTACTGGCTTTGCCAACGTGAGTGAGATGGAGTGCGTTTCTTGCAGCGGTAAGATTTTGAGAAAGTATCCCGGACTTCAGTGCGCTGGTGACTGTGGAGCGTGCTATCGTGCGAAATGCGTTGGCCTGACCCTAGAGAATCTTCGCGTCTACAAAGCTGAGGGCGCGAGTTGGAGATGTCGCTCCTGTTCGATCAGATCGGACCGATCTATTATAATTACTGATGATCTACCCCCCTCATCTCCCTCGACAATTCCCGTCGGTTACAGTCCCTGGGTGGTTCCTCACAGCAAAATTCCTTACAAAAATCTTGTCAGCATTCCGAAATAGGGTCACTTGAGGGAATGTTTGAAATTCTAAAGGATATTCAGGCTGAGATGAAAGGGTTGTCCAATAAATATGAGGAAGTTCTCCGTGCTGTTACCTTTTACGGTGAGAAGATTTCCGACTTCGAAATGAAAATTATCGATCTGGACAAAAAATTAAGGGAGTTGGATTCTGTGAGGGCTGAAAATATCGCCCTTAAATCTAGCTTGGGGGAGGTTTCAATGCGGCTTAAGCGGTTGGAGCAATATTCCAGGCGCAATAATTGAATTATCTCTGGCGTCCCAGAGGGTGCCTCAGAATCGCTCACTGATGTTATCGGCTTGATTGGGGATGCCGCCGGCTCTCCGGTTTCTTCCAGTGATATTGATGCCGTTCACCGTCTTCCTGCTGGAGGCACTCCGGCCCACAACTCTGCTCAATCTAAAGATCGTAAGCCCAAGAACATTGTTGTCAGGTTCTTGTCGAGAATGATTCGTGATCGTTTCTTGGGGGCTGCAAAAATTAAACAACGTGCCGGTTCGGATGGCGCTGATGGTTCGAAAGCGTTGAGGGGTATTGCGGTGGCGAGTTTGGGGAGCGGTATTTATGTTAACGAGGATTTAACTTCGGAAAATGCCAAACTTCTTCGCGAGGTGAAAGTGGTGGCTGCGGAGAAACAGTACAAATTTGTGTGGTTCAAGGGTGACGTTATTCGAGTGCGTAAGTCCGAGCGATCTCATGTTGTGATCATCCGATCACTGCGCGATCTAAATAAACTGTAGTTCCGTTTCTTTACGGTGTAGCGCTCGAAACTAGTGTTTTTGCGGATTTTTGTTTTTTCAATGGCTATCACAGTTTATTATCACAATGTAAATGGTTTGCGGTCAAAGACTGCAACATCACTCATTAACTCCTCTACTCTTGGCCACGATATCATCTGCCTTACCGAAACTTCCCTTAATCCGTCGATTGCTGATGGTGAGTTTTTCTGGTCGAATTATACACTCTTTCGGCGAGGTAGATGTTCGACGATGTCACGCAAGACGGACGGACGATGTCATCGATTCGCGATGCGTACCCTGATAATTTAATCTTAATTGTTGGTGATTTTAATTTACCCAATATCGTATGGTACCGTTCGGACGATAGGAGAGTTTTTGGAAACGTATCAATATTGTAATTTATTGCAATTTAATGATATTAGTAATGATAATCTCAAAATTTTAGATCTGATTCTTAGTAGCACAGCCTGTATACAGGAAGTTAAATCATGTCCAGATCCTCTCGTCGGCCTGGATCGCCATCACCCCGCTGTCGAGTTTCTTGTTGACGGCGCTCGACCCAAGGAATTGCGCGATGACCCCACTCTTAAATATTTCTTTAATCGTGTAGATTACGAGGCGTTTAACAACGTCCTTCTAGATCTTAACTGGTCTGATCGACTGGTGGGTCGTAGTGTAGATGATGCGGTTAGCGTATTTTATAGTACCATTTACGACCTTATTGATGCTCACGTTCCGCATCGGCAGCTACCTAAACGCAGATTTCCGATCTGGTACTCTGCATCCACGATGAGAGCTATCCGCGAAAAGCTTAGATTCCATCGTAGATGGAAGATTTATGATGATAGGGCTGATTATCTAACATTCACGATTTTACGTAACCGTTGTATAGTGAACGCTTCGCTGGGGGTTAACCCTGTTCGCGTCCCATTTAAATAAATAAAATAAATAAATAAGATACTACTAATCAGAGTGCATATAAATCTTTAGGCGTTACCAAAACCACACCATATATATAAGAGAAACACACTGGAAAGGTTTCCCCTGCACCCAAGCCAGCATACATACACTCTGGGAAGATCAACAGAAACTGCCCTACAAGATATCGTAGGAGTTATCGACAGATCTTTGGACTATAAAGAGTCCACTCTCGGAGTATTTATAGATATCGAAGGAGCCTTTGACAAAACAGCTTTCCATACAATTAATAAAGCCCTTAGAGACAAAGGAGTCCAGCCTGCACTAGCGAACTGGATTCTAAATATGCTCCCAAAAAGGGCCATCCATAGTGTAATTGACACTACTAGTAATAATAATAATAATAAAGATAACAAGATAAGAGCGACCGTTGAACGAGGATGTCCGCAAGGTGGGGTTCTATCGGCACTTACGGCGCCGTAAACTGGTGGCCAAGAGTTAGAAATAAAACGATTGTTTTGCAACTACAAAAATTGCAACGTTTGGCTTGTCTTTACATTACAGGCTTGATGATAACCACACCAACAGTAGCAGTGGAGAATGTACTGGTGGTGATAGCAACAATGATTCGGCTGCGAGCGGCTAATGACAAATGGCTATATAAATGTGGAAAATCGACTAACCAGCTATGGGAGGAGCCATGTAGCAAACAACCGCTCCTGAATGGCAGAGTAGATACGGTTCCAACGCGTTTTATCTTCGAACGACCGTATGAAATAAAGGTAGGAGAACAATCCAGGCCTGACGAAACTGCCCTCCAATTATGGGTGGACGGATCTCGTAGGGAAACTGGCTCTGGTACTTCGATTTATTCCGTCGAACCAACAATAAAAATTTCTGAACCGCTGGGAATTTGGCCCATCGCGCTCCAAGCGGAGCTGGTGGCCATTTCTCTGGCGGCCGAGGAAATTTCCAAGAAAATTAGTAACAAAAAAATTATAATATATTCTGATTGCAGACAAGCCCTCCACAACCAGGACAAATTCTAGCCTTTGCCTCCAAGGTAATATGGCTGGAGGGAGATAAGTACAGGGGATCTGCTGAGGCCAAAGTGCTGCGGGCGGTTCAGCCTGCCTTCCCGCGAATCCAGATCCAGGCTTGCCGAGAATCAGATGGTACTACAAAGAAGTATCACGTGTCCGAACAGAGAAAAGTCATGTGTACGGATACACGTTTTGGGACAACGTTGACAACAGCCAGTGCTCCAGAACAAAGTGCGAGGTGCTATGAAGGCGAGGCGAATAAACTGACTCCGACGAATGTAACTCGTCAGAATTACGACACCACGGTGTACACCGTCGAGTCAGGGGACACTATCTTTGCCATGCCGACCGCCCGACCGATGATGATCTGCGGATAGACCGCATATGAGACGGATCATCCACGGTTCTTCATAATCAAACCATTGTAGAACGGGTTATTTCACTTTTCGAAAACTAAAGTAAACCTGTTCAACATGGACCCGACGACATACGTCAACACGAAAATCGTCTTCGTGGATCGCCATCTGCAGCGACATCTGACATCACTTTACGCCGATGTTATCGTGCAGAGATGTACCCCCGAACAACAGGTGCTGAGGAATCTGCAAACCCTCGCAGTTACAGCACCGATTGAGTTCGCTTACGTCAAGATGAAACAGCCAGGGTACGTGGCGGTGAACCACGGAGAAGTGGTTCATGTGTATATAATAGAATATACTCCCAGGAAGATATGGAAGACCTACGACAACACATCATCATCCCAACACAGAGGAAGGCAGTCTAATATCCTCACGGAGACGGTGATGAGGGCTACGTTGGACCATCAGGGAACAAATATCGCTCCCTTCATCTCCGATCACACAATAAAAGAATGGGTCCAGGGACAATGGGACGCCTTCTGGAATTGGTTTCCATATCTAGGATCCTTAACAGGAGGCTGTCTCGCGGTGTTCTTCGTTGTGCGCGCACTAAAGTTCGTGCGACTAATCGGAGCCGTATGGGACAGTGTAACAATGTTCTGCGTACATTCGCACGCGTTGAGGCATCGGGACCGCCAATTAGCGAGTGCTAGTGCGGGTGTTAGTGTGGCAGAAATAACTCTAATGGCGCATGCCAGTGAGCAGACGGTAACAGCGGAAGAAGTGGCGGAGGCGCCACAACCCAGCCTTTACCTTGCAGTGCCCAAGATCCTACACTACCATCTCAGTGGGCCGAAATACAGCGAGGAACATTAAGTTCCTGAGGGGAGTAATGAGCTGGTAACTGAGCTTAACCGCGACTATCAGGGTGCTACATTATCACCAGACTTGAAGAAGCGTGCCATTGCTCTTGCCGACGACCTGCTCATTATGGAAGATCGCGATATTGACGTCCCACCAGCACTAGATAGGACGGTCAGGTTCTTCCGATCCCGGGGCATGGAACTAAATCCCGATAAGTGCACCAGCGTCTCTGCCATTACCAGCTACGGCAAGAGCGTGCTTCGGTCCAAGCCAATCTTCAGTATCGGAAATACTAAAATTCCGATCTTGGCGGACCTGAACACCATGAAGTACCTGGGCCTTAAGTTCTCTGCTAACGGGGCCGAGAAGCCAACGATCTTCAATCTTGTCAATTGGCTCAAGAACCTCCAGAGAGCTCCATTAAAGCCAGACCAGAAGCTCACAATATTGAAACAACACCTGCTTCTTTTAGATTCAGTCAGATTCTTTTACTCAGTGCAATCACCTCTCATTAACGGCAACATGCTTTCGGAAGCGGACAGGCTCACCAGGCGCTTTGTCAAACAGAGCTTGCACCTGTCGTCTAAGACAGGATCACAATTTATCCACGCTGCCAGACTAGTTGCAGCTGCAGTTTGCCAACTAAGACACTTAATTCCTAACATCCTCCTGCGCAGACTTGGTGGTCTTATGAACGGGAACGATAGTTTATAGAAAGAACAAGGAGTAGCAGCCAGCCGTAGTTATAGGTAAACATGAAAGTCCAAGATCATACTTAAACACAGGACTGAATGTACTAAGAAGGAATAGTCAAGTCTTGAGAAAATCAGTAACTGACAGACAACTACCTACAAATATAGAAGAGAGTACGATTCCTCTTGCTCTTCCAAAGGACGTTGATTCTAATCATGATAATAATAAGTTAGGTGATAAAGTAGAAAATGCTATTGTACCTTTAATTTCAAATAATGAACAACCAATTGTTAATCTAAAAACTAAATTTAACGATTATGTGATGTATTAACTTGATAGGGGAGGTGTCATAAAGATGTACGACAAGTTGCATAAGTATTGCATGACAAGCAACTTGTGTGTGTACTAGCTGTAAAAGATCTGTAGAGTTAATAGTTAATAAAGATATATTTATAATTGTGCGACTCATTATTATAACAAAGATATAATTAATTCAATCAATTTGATTGTTAATTTCCATTAAATTTAATCGCTATGAACCGGTTAATGTTAGAGAAAAGATGGAGCGGTTTTATTTTTGAATGAAAAAATGAGTCTAGTGAAGTGAGTGTATTTTTGAAATCCCTTTACGTTTTCTTTTTTTTTGCGATTGTGAGGATTATTTGTATTTCTTGTATCATTATTTATAGGTATAGGCACACAATATTTTCACTTTTGTATCGCTTGCGATTGCACTTAACACTACTGTTTATAAACTATTCTATTTTTTATTAATATTTTTTCACATATTTCTGTGGTTAAGTTATATATTGTGCTTAATATTGGGTTATATTATGTGCTGTCAGTTCTGATTTTCACGCATGGTCGGTTTATGTGGCCTGACTGTTGCTCATCTCAATGTTCGCTCGCTGCCTTATTGTAAAGAATGATTTTACTATTTTTGCTGTGTCGGAGAGCTGTTTTTCAGCAAACATATCTGATCGTGCCGGTAGAGGAGGGGGGGTAGCAATTTATATTGCGGATGGATTGAAAACAAGTGTATTGGACTATAGTAATTCAATTGAACAATGCTGGATATCTTTTTCTTTCAATAAATAAAAAATTTGTTTAGGTGTATGTTATAGGTCCGAAATCTACAATAAAAGATACTTTATGGAATAATACTCTTTATTACTAGCAGTAGAAATTCCAATTTTGAAATGATAATGTAGGTCGGTAAAAGTCCAACCAGCTGCCAAATATCACGTGCTAGCTTTAACAAGGAAATTAATATCATCAGGCTGGGCTTTGATAATGGTTACTCCCTTCAGGAGCTTCAAAATTTATTTTTTCGGATTCATCAAGCTGGAATTAATAATCTCATCTATCCTCACTTTTCCAACCCCGGCGTTTTTGTCTCCATACCTTTTCACCCTTCAATCCAAAAACAATTTTCCGATATTTTCAATGGTTTAATGTCACACCGGTATACCGTGCCAATGCTAAATTATGCCAATTATTAACTAATAACAAACACATATTCGAAGATAAACTTAAAAGTGGTATTTACAAACTTAACTGTAACGATTGCGACTCTTTTTACATAGGACAAACTGGAAGGAATATCAGTACTAGATTCAAGGAACACTTAAATAAAGAAAATTCTACTTTTTATAAACATTTAAAAGAACATAATCATAAAACTGATATATCCAAAATTAAACTTCTAAAACATCTTAATAAATCCAGAAAATGGACCTATTTGAAGAATACTATATAAAATCATACCACATTAAAAACCCTGAACATATTTTGAATGAAATTACTGATTTTAACAATTATAATAGATATTTTACACCTTTCATATAATTTCAAACTTGCCGCTCTTGCATTTAGTTTGTCACATCTTGATACCAATTTTTCATTTTCTTAAGTTGTCATGTACTAGTCGATATGTGCACACGACTCTAGTTTTTCGGTAAACACTTAACGTTATAATACTTTTTCAATAATATTAATACCCTTTTCTTTTAGATTTTTAACGCTAAATTCTTTTTATAACACGCCTTCAGCCTTTACAGTTTATTACGCCTGCCTTCAGCATTTCAAAAAACATTTTTTAACCTATCACCCGACGTTGGAGTTTTTAACCTGACATGGTAAACCCACGCCGTTTTCAAACATTTCACTTAATTCTTTAATCCATAATTTTATATTTAATCATCGGTCCGTCGTAGTTTTCGTAAGAGAAATTTTCCACATAATCATTTTTTCACGTGTTCATCATTCTTAGTTTTTGACGGTAAGATCTTCTTATAATTTTAATTTTATATCACCAACAAAAAAAAACCGTCAACTAGTAATAATTATCTTCCATATTATTCTAGTCGTACCTGAAGACGCTTTTAGAAAAAGCGAAACATTGTTGTACCGAAATTAGAAAAATAAAAAAATCATCGTGGATTTATTCTTTTTTATCCTATTAATACTCACCATGATGAACCTGGAGGCTACAATTGCCAAGAAGACATAGAGTCCACCATGCCTAATCTTTTTCGTGAATTTCTAGACGAAAAAAAATGTAAAAGAATAGAGCGTTGTGCAAAACTCGAACAAGCAGATCCTTTGCAAGAATTTTTTAAAGTATGAGCAGGACTATCAGCACTTTCCCATCTTTGTGGCAAACAGAAGTTAAACGTAAAGTTTTTGATATTGTAAATACCACTGAAGAACTCCTGCTATCAACAAATAATAGTGCCGTGCCATCTACACTGGCTTTGTCATCAACATTGCAGCCAATTTTTCATAATTCGCATCCAGCTCAAACATCTACGCACGTTAATACCAACATTACATCCATTGCAACTACTGCGTCTTATAATACAAATAGCTCTATTCAAGAATAGAGGAGAATTAAAATGAATATGTATAGATGTTTAGTTTTATAAGCAAATATTAGTTTTATTTAAAACGTTTTTCTTTAATAAAAAATACTTATACGAGGATAAAAAAATTATTTACTTACCTGACAAAAACTGTCAATCTTTCATACAGTCCAATACTCTGCCTAAATTTTGTATTTTGTTTAGTTAGCGGTACATTTAAAATTTCAATCAGCTCATTAAATTTTGCTGGCGTCATTCTAAAATATTTATAAAATTTGACTTCATCATCTTGTAATTTTCTGATCAGAGTGTGAAATTCTCCTTCTTGTAGCCTTGATCTAAATACCTGGTGAACCCAGTACTTTTTTTCCGACCTTTTTCTCTTTAATTTTCCATACTCGTAACACATAGCTAACATGAATACGTCATCATCACTACTTGATGAAGAGCTATACATTTTTAAGAACAAAATGTTTTTCACTCTATAGCGAACAAATGTCAACTGTGATCTGATTCGAAAAAGCGTGTAGTATCGCGCGGTTTCTTGTCGCATATATCAGAATACCTACTGACGTTACGACATTTTGCGTCGTTGGGTCGCGTCGCGTCGCGTAGCTGAGTGTAGCGCAAGTGAGAATCGACCTTAACGTAAGCAACTTTGGAATTGCGTTCGAGGAGGAAAGGAGGTTCTTAAATCGGCAAATTTTTTGTGGGGATTCGTTCGAAGGGAGTTATGCTGTTATGATAAGATAACGCCAACTAACGTAAGCAACTTCGGAATTATTTTTGCATAACATTCTTTAATCATTTTACTGATACAATTTTAATTCCCACCTAGTAACAATGGCATTGACCTTGAGTATGATGAGAAGGAGGTTTATTAACTGGAGCAGTTCATGTTATTTTGAAGAGAGTAGGCACTCGATGCATCCTCCTTCTCCTCCCAATAAGTTTCAGGAGGGGTGAGGGTTTATAAACGCCGGCGAAATGTGGTATTGACGTAGTTCTTTCGTAACATATAGAAGTGTACAACGTTAAATTGTAAAATGTTAGTGTGTGAAGATTGTGAAAAAAGTTTTACTTGACCTGACAATTTAAAAAGACATCAACAGATAATTATCTTGCATTGGCAAGCGAATCAAGCTTAACGTACCGCAAATATCAAAAGCAGTTAAATGTGACGTTTGTGATGAGTACATAAACAAGCAATGTTACTCTGCACATTTACGAAGCAACACACATAAGAGTAACGCCTTTATTATAATCGACGACGGAGTGAAGAGAATAGCTGGAGCATTTGGCGATAAAATCGTTAGTTATCGAGTAACTTGTCGGCGAACGACAATAGATGGCGTACGGAAAGGCGATTTAAGAACAGGAAGAAGTCGGTTTGCATTATCGGAAGAAGAAGGGCGTGTGAGATGTGTCGGATAGACTAAAGAATAGAGGTCGTTTTGTTTAATAACCCATATTCTTTTTTTTGTTCTAAAACCGATATATACATTTCCTGAGACTAAAACTGACTTTAATTTAATGAATAACCAACTGAAGGTTTTTTTTTATCGATTTGAATGAATTTTCGCATAGAATTCGAGAAAAAATACTAAATCTGGCACAAACCGCAATCGATATTTACCAAAGTGTAAATGTCAGAATTCCAGGAACGAGATTCAGGTAAGCGTAATGAGACATAATATATTCATTAAAAAGATAAATGTTTAAATATTATTTTATTTAGGGTGGACTTGAACTTTAACGCAAACGATCTATATGGAGTTAAATTTAAAGAAATATAATCCTATGAGAGCATCTAATTATATCGATCTACCGCCGCAAATAAAAGCAAAACGTGCTGTGATAAATATACAAAACGCCGATGATGCATGCGTTGCATGGGCCGTAACATCCGCACTATATGAACCGAACGGTTTACCACAGAGGACATCTTCGTATCCGAATTACCTGAACTGTGGCTTGGATATTCTAATATTGTTTTTCCAGTTAAATTACGAGATATACCTGTATTTGAAAAGCAGAACAAACTATCTATTAATGTATATGGAACAAATGACTATTTTAAAGAGAAGTTATGAATTGTAGCATAATAACAATGCATATATGGCGACTAAAAGGAAAGAGACATGTAAATTTATTATTAATTATAAATGATCTCGGGAATAGTCACTATTGTTGGATAAAAAATCTGTCTCGATTACTATCATCAACGCAGCCGTCCGACTTTTAACATTTATATAAAGTTAAAGAAAAAAAAAAAGGATTTAGAATCCATCCCGAAGTCGCTTGGTATCCTTCTGATGTGCCCTTANTATATCACAAACAAAAAAAACCGTCAACTAGTAATAATTATCTTCCATATTATTGTAGTCGTACCTGAAGACGCTTTTAGAAAAAGCGAAACATTGTTGTACCGAAATTAGAAAAATAAAAAAATCATCGTGGATTTATTCTTTTTTATCCTATTAATACTCAAGATGATGAACCTGGAGGCTACAATTGCCAAGAAGACATAGAGTCCACCATGCCTAATCTTTTTCGTGAATTTCTAGACGAAAAAAAAATCTAAAAGAATAGAGCGTAGTGCAAAACTCGAACAAGCAGATCCTTTGCAAGAATTTTTTAAATGTATGAGCAGGACTATCAGCACTTTCCCATCTTTGTGGCAAACAGAAGTTAAACGTAGAGTTTTTGATATTGTAAATACCACTGAAGAACTCCTGCTATCAACAAATAATAGTGCCGTGCCATCTACACTGGCTTCGTCATCAACATTGCAGCCAATTTGTCATAATTCGCATCCAGCTCAAACATCTACGCACGTTAATACCAACATAACATCCATTGCAACTACTGCGTCTTATAATACAAATAGCTCTATTCAAGAATAGAGGAGAATTAAAATGAATATGTAATATGTATAGATGTATAAGCAAATATTAGTTTTATTTAAAACGTTTTTCTTTAATAAAAAATACTTATACGAGGATAAAAAAATTATTTACTTACCTGACAAAAACTGTCAATCTTTCATACAGTCCAATACTCTGCCTAAATTTTGTATTTTGTTTAGTTAGCGGTACATTTAAAATTTCAATCAGCTGATTAAATTTTGCTGGCGTCATCCTAAAATATTTATAAAATTTGACTTTATCATCTTGTAATTTTCTGATCAGAGTGTGAAATTCTCCTTCTTGTAGCCTTGATCTAAATATGTGGTGAACCCAGTACTTTTTTTCCGACCTTTTTCTCTTTAATTTTCCATACTCGTAACACATAGCTAACATGAATACGTCAACATCACTACTTGATGAAGAGCTATACATTTTTAAGAACAAAATGTTTTTCACTCTATAGCGAACAAATGTCAACTGTGATCTGATTCGAAAAAGCATGTAGTATCGCGCGGTTTCTTGTCGCATATATCAGAATACCTACTGACGTTACGACATTTTGCGTCGTTGGGTCGCGTCGCGTCGCATAGCTGAGTGTAGCGCAAGTGAGAATCGACCTTAACGTAAGCAACTTTGGAATTGCGTTCGAGGAGGAAAGGAGGTTCTTAAATCGGCAAATTTTTTGTGGGGATTCGTTCGAAGGGAGTTATGCTGTTATGATAAGATAACGCCAACTAACGTAAGCATCTTCGGAATTATTTTTGCATAACATTCTTTAATCATTTTACTGATACAATTTTAATTCCCACCTAGTAACAATGGCATTGACCTTGAGTATGATGAGAAGGAGGTTTATTAACTGGAGCAGTTCATGTTATTTTGAAGAGAGTAGGCACTCGATGCATCCTCCTTCTCCTCCCAATAAGTTTCAGGAGGGGTGAGGGTTTATAAACGCCGGCGAAATGTGGTATTGACGTAGTTCTTTCGTAACATATAGAAGTGTACAACGTTAAATTGTAAAATGTTAGTGTGTGAAGATTGTGAAAAAAGTTTTACTTGATCTGACAATTTAAAAAGACATCAACAGATAATTATCTTGCATTGGCAAGCGAATCAAGCTTAACGTACCGCAAATATCAAAAGCAGTTAAATGTGACGTTTGTGATGAGTACATAAACAAGCAATGTTACTCTGCACATTTACGAAGCAACACACATAAGAGTAACGCCTTTATTATAATCGACGACGGA
>NW_019281616.1:5060-17194 GCF_000648695.1 Onthophagus taurus | reverse complement strand
AAATTGGAAGTGTGGAATCACATTCATTTCGTTTAATGCTTCACATAGGCGGTAATTAATTACTTTTTCTAAGATTTTGGATAATGTAGATAATAAACTAATCGGTCGGTAGGTGGTGATGTTGTTCTTGGGCTTCCCTGGCTTTAGAAACATAAGTACATGGGCGTGTTTCCAACAGTTTGGAAAATAATCTTGTTCCAGACAGGCATTGAGTAATCTCTTCAAAAACTGCACTATTGTTTCCGGTAGATTTTTTATGGTCAAGTTAGGAATTTGATCAGGTCCTGGAGCTTTCTTAGTTTTCAGATTTTTAATAATCTGTCGAATTTCATTTATNAGTATGTCACCGATGATCAGTACTTATCATGTGTTGTGTCAAAGGATGGGTGGTGGACAAGGTCAACCATCGGTTGGCAAAATGTTCAAGTATCCTTTCGAAAACCAACAAGCACTAGCCAGTAAAAGTTTCTTCCAAGCTGACAAAGTCGAGTTTTAATGGAACCCAAATGGAAATTGCGCCCTGTTACTAACGATAACGGAAGTCGATAAAACCGGCGATCAAAGATTCACCATCATTGTCCCACGACATATTCTTTGATGAAATGGTATGTAAAGAAAATGACACTTATTATATTATGAAATATTAAATCATCTATCCCATTTTTTTTTTCAGGAGAGAAGCATTGCATGGAAACAGATAATGAAAAGAAAATATGAAACTACTTTCTAGTTTCATAGAAAATATAAAACACAAAAATAAAAATTTCTCCCAAAGAAATTTTCACACAGTACAAATTTCAGCTTCTCTTCGCAATTACGTTTTCGTCAACGTGTGGAATTAGTTTAACGAAGATTAGTTTCGCCATATTAGACATACTTTGCTTTCACATAAGTATTCTTTTTTATAGGTCCTACTAGGCAGATCAAATTTGTTTACTATGAACATAAGCTTTTCTAATTAAGCGATTTCTCAAATTCACCATAAACCACTTAACGCACAAGATTTTCGTTATGTTATGCAAACTGCCCCTAAACGTCGAAGATGTGCTTTAAATGGTTAATGGATGGTAGTTTTGTTTGTCACATCAATTCATATTGCGAGCTGTTAACAGCTGTTACAAACTCTTAAGGTTAGAACTGTAATTAGACGTTGTTAAGGTAAGAATCTGGCTTATGAGGCACAAAAAAAGACTATCTGAAAGGAAGAAACCAAAAAGATTTCAATTTAACATGATTCTCTTAGAAAGCCAACAAATGAAATGGGTTAGGAATGAACTCATTATCAACCAATAAAACCTATGTTAACCTGTGTAACCGTTTAACGCATATATTTCGTTTCATTATGCCAATCTGCCCCTCAATGTCATGAAAGTATGCTTTAGGCGGTTAACAGCTGTATTAGTAAAGACTCACATAAATCTGCTTGGAAATTCCTTTTCATTGAGACAAACGTTTGTTTGAAATAACGTTGGTTTGAAATACATAGTTTACATTTTTCTTTTTCTGTTACTAAAGTATGCAAAAATGTTCGCAAGCAGTTCACAGGAATTTTGACGATTTCACCAGTTCCGCGTGTTAATCTGCAACCTATCATGGTTTTGTTCCTTCAACCCCTTATTCTATATTTATTCACAGGATGTCACCATGTATGATGTAACTTATGAAATAAAATAAGTTTTTTATTTTATTTGATAAGTTAAATGATATGATCCTCTTAGAAAGTGAACAAGACATATGGATTTGGAATGGAATAATTATCAACCAATAAAATCTATAAAGTAAACCTGTGTAACTGTTTAATCATTAAACGGTTACACAGGTGTGTATAGACTCTATACAGATGTTACAGAATAGGTAAAATGCTTTCTTGTACATATTCTAATAATGGTTTAATTTTGTATAACCTATCAGTGTTCCTCTTACTATCATTGTAGTACGTTCTAAGTAGTAGAAAAAGCGATCTTGAGAGAAGAGAACTCTGAAGAGAAGAACTCCTTCATTGAATTCTTATTAACCAAGCTGAACGACATAAGAGTGGGTAACGAGTCTTTAACTCTCTTTGTTTAAGTACCCCTTAAAAAGCAAACTTTTTTTGCGGACCCCCTTCTCTATTTTAATGTTAAATAAATGAAAATAAAACCTTTCAACAAACTTCCCTATTAAAACTAAATAAAAAATACATATGTAGGAATAATGAAAAAAAGTCATTCTTATTTCAGGAACTTTGTAAAGTAATACAAAAAAATACATTCTAATTATTATCAACAAAAAGATATTTAAATAACAGAGTATTTTGTATGTGAGGGATGGAGTTGTTTTTCTGAAACCAATTGTTTAAAATCCGGTGAGGTTAAGGAAACGTTCAATTGCAGGTTTGGTTCCACATCTAAACGATTCCTGTATTTATTTTTTAAATAACTTAATGTGGAAACAGTTCTTTCACACAAATATGTGCTCAAAAAAGGTAACAGAAACTTTGTTGCCTTTTCTCCTATTAGTGGATATAATTTTCTTACTGATGTCCAAAATTCTGCAAGTGTTTTGATTTGGAAAACTTGCTTTAGAGATCCATCACAAGTAAGTTCTGCAAGTTGGTCCTGTTCATATGTCGACAAATTATGCAACGTAGATATATGATTACATTGAAAAGGATTCCTAATCCATTCATTTTCAGATTTAGGTTCTGGAAAATAGCTGCTTAATGATACTCGAAGACTTTCGAGATGTTGAATAAATTCTAATATAATAGATTCAGACAATTTTTGTTCTGAACTTTCCTGAAAATCGTTTAGTATTGAAAAATTTTCCATGTTATAATTTTTAATTCTAGTTGTCCATAAACCAAACATTTTAATGGAAGCTTCGATGTTATCTTGCACTTTAAATATATTTATAGTTGGACCTTGTAATTTTAAATTTATATCGTTCAGATATTGAAATATGTCAACAAGGTAAGCCACCTTTGCTAACCAGTGAAAATCATTAAACCGGTCTTTGAGATGAAAGTTTGAATGACTTTTCAGAAGAAATAAGTATATCTCCTCCCGAAGTTCAAATACTCGATTTAATACTTTTCCTCGAGAAAGCCAGCGTACATCGGAATGGAGAAGTAGCTGTTTATGTTGACTTCCCATTTCTTCCCAAATAACTTTAAAAATTCGCGAATTCAATGGACGACCTTTAATAAAATTAACAACTGTAACAACTTCATAGAATGTTTTCTCTAAATCTGTAGGCATCCCTTTTGTAGCTAGTGCCGCACGATGTATACAGCAATGCGTCCAAGCAGTATTAGGCGCAACATCTTTCACTAAACCTTGAAGTCCTCTTACAGTGCCGCTCATAGCACGAGCCCCATCCGTACATATTCCTATGCATTTTGCCCATTCAATATTATTTGTTTCTATGAAATTATTTACACATTTGAATATCTCTCCTCCTGTACTATATGTTTGTAGTGGTTGGCAAAATAAAAAATCTTCACATATGTTGTCCTCACAGTCATATCGAATAAAAACCAATAAATTTTCGTTGTCGGCAACGTCTTTACTTTCATCAAGTTGCAATGAATAAAATTGACTGTTTTTTATTTTCTAAATTAATTGAGTTTTAACATTTTCTGTCATATCTATTATTCTTTTTTTCACTGTGTCATTCGACACTGCAATCAGATTGAAGTCCTTTGCTGCGTTATCACTAGAGCTCGGATTCTTCGGTACCTAAGTCCAGTCGACCAGTTCATGAATGTTGCGTTATTAACGAGCGACGCATAGCCAAGGTCCCGAGTTCACTGGTCTGCAGCGTTGTCATGGTAATCCATAGGCGCGCATTAGCAAGAATCTGTATTAACGCTAAATAAGCAAGTAATTATGTACTTTATCATAATTTTTCTCGACTCTCAGTTCCTGTTTGGAAAACAAGCCCTTCTAATTATGAAAAAGCAAGAAAATATTTGATGATAATTAAATAAAATATTCAATACACTCGGTTTTAAATTATAAAAACTGAAACAATAGTACAATTCTAATTCAGAAAATGAAATGGATTTAACCGTAAATAAAGGATATTAAATAAATTGGCACTGAATTCTCGGAACGCACCACAGATAAATGCAGGCCTAGCATGCTTGTAGATGTGTGAGCGATCGGAACGGTAGATCGGGTGGTGGGAGAGCATTTATATTCGCGCCCCATAGGTTCTGCGCTGGCGACGCTACTGAGATGGTACCGAAATATCCGAGCTTTGGTGATCACCCAACATTGTCGTAACAATTGTTTTCACCGCTGGAAGAATCAAGTTTTCCCCAATAGTATGAGGTTTTTCTGATTTCGCAATCAGTAGTGCCACTTGATATGAAGCCATAACAGCTTTTTCATTATTACTCCCAAATGCTGTTTTCTCGATCAACTTTTGACAAAATATATTGAAAAAAATCAATATCTTTAGTGACATACTGTTCATGTTTTGTTTGTAGATGACGACGAAGATTTGCTGGCTTCATTGATTCATTTGATAACTTTTCATGGCAAATAATACAAAGCGACCGTTCTACGTTGTCGACAATTATGTTTGTAAAGCCTAATGATAAATATTCAGAACAATATTTCCGTATTTTAACTGATGAAACCTTTTTGGAACTCACAGCACTATTTTCTTGATAGCTTTCTTGATCCTCGTCACGCTTACGTTTGCTTGTACCGGGTTTTAACCAGCGATCCATGGTAACTACGAAAATGCAAACAAATTTAACTTACCTTAGATATTCATCTTGCACATTCACATACCTGTTTGTTATTTAAATAACACTGCAAATTATTTATCAATTACGCTTACGCTCACTTAAGCCTCGGTTTATTAGAGAGCGGCACCGTTAAAGCGGCGCTGAGCGTCGTATCGTAAGTTTACGGCGCCGTCGCCACAGTGGTTCAAAACGGCGAAAAGTGACGCATAGACCTTTAGAGATTTATTATATTGACGAAATTTGGTATGTGATTATTGTACCAAAAATTATGATTTGTATCAAAATTTAGACTAAATTTGTCAACCGAAAGTGACACTTTACCTGAACACATACCTATACTTTTTCATATAAAGTTGCACTTTAAATTGAGGTAGATGAATGCCATTTTGTATAACCTATTATAATCATGAAAAATATCAAGATATCAAATTTCAAACAAATCGCATAACCGGAAATGGTACTTTACCTAAACACATACCTACAGTTTTTCATATAAAGTTGCACTTTAAATTGGGATAGATGCATGCAATCTTGTATAACCCATTACAATTATGCAAAACATCCAGATATTAAATTTCAATCAAATCGCGTAACCGGAAGTGGTACTTTATCTGAACACATACCCAATTTTTTTCATATAAATTAACACTTAAATTGGACTAAAGAAATAAAATATTCTATAGACTAGAATCAAATATTTTAGATTATATAAATATGTTGGTAACTCCAAGAACAGTCTATAAAAAATAAATATACATCCATGTATCGCGTATGTATGTATGTATCATATACACAAATCATGTGTAGACCATTTTACGTTGACAACCTTAAATGATTTCTTCAAACTCTTCTACGGAGACTGGTAAAGAAATATCATCATCTAATTGGAAGTCGTCATCGGAATCTGAGTCATACGACTCATTCAAAGGAGATTCCTCAAAATGACCGGTATCATCTATGTGCAGCTTTTTCGTAGTAGATTTCGTTTTTACAGATGACCTATTAAATGCTCTGAATATTTTAAAAAAGAAAGGATCAGATGTAAGCATAAATCGGTTGAAAATATCTTCAAGGTTATCTTTCCGCGAAGTTTTTCTTGAAAAATCAGTCCGATATTTCTTAAAATCTTTATTTCTGGATTCCTGGAGTTCTTCACTTAGTGCACCTATAAAACAAAAATTATAGTTTTCTTATTCGTTGTCTACTCAAGTACAATTTACCTATTGGAACTGATCGAAAATGTTGTATATACTCATGGCCGTGAAACAAAATTTTATGCACAGTTGGCGAAAATGTAAAAGAGGGGTATGTATCTAAAAACAGTTGTGCTGTCGCTATCCCGTATTTTTCATATTTTTTGAAATCTACCACCCTGTTGCAGGATATTGCCGCTAACAGATTTGAAAACCGTTCAATAATTTCAACATCAATTCCGGTTATTTCTGATGTCAGTTGATGATCTTGAAAAAATCTTCGGGCCGTATTCCCATCATGGGAAATTCCAAAACCTGGCTTGGGTGTGTCTATAATCAGACCAGTCTTTTCTTTAAATAGTTTTTGGATTTCTTTCTTTCGTACTTCTGGCTGCTTGCTTTCATCCATTCTGGGAAGGAATTGGTCATAGAAAATAATGACTAATTAAAATTAAATCTTTTACTTACTTGTAGGCACATCGTAGCAAAAACTGCATGATGTTAATTTTGGCGTGTAATGGCGATATACCAAATCCAAATACAATTTCGTTAATGGCCTCTTTATTTGGCATTTTATTCAAATCTTTTGGTCCAGCTAAACACACTGGACATCTCTAAAATCATTTAATTTTATTTAACTTACTCACAAAATTATTTTTTTTAGAATCCTAGGATTAATATAATTATTATGAACAAACTTACCGAAGTAGCGGGATTTTTAATGATAGCGTTGATAACTTTTCCATTTATCATGGTGAATAGAAAAGTATGGGTCATTTCCACCTCATATGTCTTTAACATCTTAATTTTCTATTTCTTTCAGCATCCTCGTGTATTCTGCCATTATAAAATTTTGGTCCTCTTTACAGAATGCCATCCGTATTGGCCTACATAGACTAAATTTTAAAAACTCATGATTAGAGACTGGTTTAAAATATTTTATACGAAAAAGTACCTTGACGAATTAGGAGATTCATTATTCCAAACTAAAATTTTATCACCTTCTATGAATAAGGGTAATGCGTGCGTACACATTACGGTGGCATCCGAATTTTCAGGGTTAATAAACCTTTGTTTAAACTCAGGATGACCACTGCTGCCATCCACACCCCATTTAAACGTTATGTTTAACTTGTTTGGGCAATTTTCTATGGGCATATTTTTTAAAATTCTTTCGGCTGTTCTATCCACCAGATGTTGAAGAGATACCTTTGCCTCCATTTCCGAAAAATACTCTGGATTTAAAATAGGATAGCTTTCTTTTTTGGCTTTTAGTATCTCGTGGTATGTTGGATAAAATATATCAACTTCTATAAAATAAATGCAATAAAGTGAATTAGGTGCGCTTACTTAATAAAATTAATATTACTTTTCCACAAGGCTGCTGAACGCATATTTTGATACTGAGCCGTTGTTTGTTTACCATTTATAATAAATAAAGCTATTGCTTCTTCTGGGGTAAATGGTTCAGGAACACTGCGCCCTACGGCAGACAACACGTCTTCGGGGACTAGAGTAGCCATTTTTACAGCTTTTGCTGCATCTATTTTGTGTTCTTGCCTAAGTGCAGATGTAGCTGCATATGATAATTCTTCAGATGTGTAACTATCTCTTATTTCTAAAAGTTAAGTTTATAGTCACATTATATCACACACCTTTGGTTGCTCTATTTTTTTGAGAAGTTGACAAATCTGCAAAACATTTTCGTTTTGAAGGTCCAGCTTCTGACACACTCTCATCAGATAACTTCTTAAATGGTTTGTCATCTAACCAACTTTGATTTTTAATAATAAATTTTTCGCAAGAATGTCCAGAATTTCTCCATTTTTCTGCCCATTTCTTTTTCGTTTGGAGTAAAGCCACGCCCGTTCATGTATGTTAGTATTTCGTTAAATACCTCCGTTTCGGTTCTATTGCTAAAACCACCCTTAAGAAATTTATTGCATAGATCTATACGCGTGATTTCAGCTGTAATAAATAATAAACTAATAAATGAACAAAAGCAATCGCATAAAAAAAGGTATTAAAAAGGGTATACAGAATATGATCTGAAACATATTATTACCAAAAAATTAATGAGCCTTTTAAGAAATATGTAGTTGTTAGTTTTAAATAGTTTCGTTTTTTACGGAGATGTGGTGATAAAATGCATAATATTTTCGAAAGTTGGATCGAGGTGGTTTTAAATCATTCACCACGGATAAGGTAGTACTTAAAACTATATTTACAATCAATAACCAAAATGGGCTTAAGCTGGCTTCAAAATTTAGTAAGCCTTATTTACTTAATAATTGCGTGTTTTACGGAGAAAAAAACTTTTGATGGAGAAAGAAATTGATTATATCAATTGTCTGTATTGCATATGACAAAATTATGTAATGAATAGAGAATGCTGTTGTTACTTGCTAACGCATTCCACACCGTGCTCTTTTTAGTGAATGCCGTCCCTGTGTAGAAATGTGTATTAAATACATAAAAAACGTTACGTTCACAGATTCGAAGTTTTTGCAGGGAGGAATTGTGCATATTTCTATTCCTTGACGATTTAAGGAAAGAAGGAGGCGGAAGAGGTGAGAATATATCGTTAGTCCCTATCATTATAAAGATATGTCGTTCAACAATATCTCCACAAAACCAAGGGGAACATGTTTTTGGAATAGACTTTGCGCGCCGCAATTGTTTTAAATATTGCTTGACCACCTGGTGTTAAGTTGAGGAAATATTTTCCGTTGCTTTTCCGTTTTGTTCAAATAAGATGAGAGTAAAATTTTTATTGGCAGACGACAACGATTTGGGAAAACATTATGAAAAATGCTACGAGCAAAAATGCCTATCTTCAAGTAAAGTCTTTGATACATTTTCGGAATAATGCCAAAGCTAATGAAAGTAAGGGCGATAAATCGCTGAAGATTAGACCGTTGTTAGATATAGTAAATGCAAGTTTTCAAAATTTTACTATTTCTTAAGAGCATCTGTCCATAAACGAAATGATTATAAGATCTTACGATCACCAACAGTTCATAAAGGGTAAGCCAATACGATTTGGTTAAAAACTCTGGGAACTTTGTGGCGAAGACCAATATTGCTATTTCTTTTGCTAACTAATTGCTATAGTCCAAAAAGCTGTTGCTTATATTTTGATAATTTTTTAGCAATCATGCCTTATTTTGTCAATTAAAAGAAATGCAAGTACGTGTAACAGGTACTATTAGCGAAAATAGGAAAACGCAGAATGTCTGTTGCGATCAACCAAAGACCTAGAAAATTAGCTCCAGATTCCTATGATCAAAGATTTGATACCGAAAACTAAATATTGCTGCTAAAATGGAATGATAAGAAATGTGTTTGTATGTCCAGAAATTTTGATACTATAAAACCAGTAGCATCAGTTGCAAGATGTAGCAGAGTACAAAAATTAAAAGTGTAAGTTGCTCAGCCAAGACTGATTCACCATTATAATCCATACATGGGTGGGGTAGACCATCATGATTGGCTCGTAGAAAAACATTCTATAGCAATAAAGGGTAAGAAATGGTACTGGTATATATTCACAAGGATAATTGATATGGCTGTTGTAAACTCCTTCTTGGATATAGAAGAATTCATGGAAAAAAGTCAATTTCTATCAAAGATTTTAGGAGACAGATCGCAGTAATACATTTAAAAATTGGTATCAAGTGTTTTGAAGGGTAGATCACTCAACGTTTCATTTTCCTCAAAATTAAAAATTTTGGATCGTCCTAAAGTTTCATCAATATCAGAAGTGCCCATCGGGGTCAAATTCACCCCCAAAGTCCGCGTCGCGGTATGTACGTATAAAGTCTAACAACAAATTTTTTTCTCGAAAACCGTTAAGGGCTACGGTGTTTTGACGATCGATTTAAATCGCTGAAGGCATCCTTTAAATCGTCCTAAAATTTCATCAATTTCAGATCATTTTCAGGGTCAAATTCACCCCTAAAGTCCCATCCGCGGTTTATAAAAATGATTTTTTTTCTCAAAAACTGTTAGGGGTTACGGTGTTTTGAAAATTGATAAAAATACTTAGAACTGTGTTCTATTATGTGGTAAAATTTCGTTTAATTCGAAGGTGCCCATCAGGGCGAAAACATCCCTTTTTCGGGGGTGGGGGTTGAACATTTTTTTTCTACCAAATGGGGATTGTAAGCTGTTCTGGCGGGTAAGAGTGACCTGTGTATGAAATTTGGTGACCTAAATCGTATTGGTTAAGGAATTATTAATGTTTTAAGTTTATAGCTGGGATTTATGGATAACTTCACATCAGTGGACTAACTCCATGGTAAACGGAAATTTACATTTGATACGCATAATAAAAAATACACTACTCAAAAAAATTAAGGGACCATTTTTTTCGAAATACCGGTGTACGCTCTTCATCAGCATTTCCTCACACCTGTGTGGGGCATGCTTCACACTAGTCTGCAAACAAATTCTTGGGGTATGCTTTCCCATTCCTCAATCAGGGCTTGTGTCAGTTCCTGTATGGTTAGTGGTGGATTAGGGCGCTTGCGAATACGTCGGTTAAGCTGATCCTACACGTGTTCAATACGATTCAGGTCAGGACTTACCGCCGGCCATTCCATTACCAGCATGAGATTTACACTTGAATAATTACATTATCCTATTTATTTTTTGTATTATAGTTGAGTAGTGTGTACCATTGAATTTTTGAACTTCGACGAGGAGCAAAACGCAATCAAAAAACAGTAGCAACATACTTCGCGCATTAGAATCGAAAGTGACAACCTTAAGTATACGAAGTACTCATCTGTAAACAGTACAGGCGTCCAGTGACGAGGTTGTCAATCTCTGTGATCCAGAACAAACCTTATTCGCGCTGTTTTGTGATGCTGTGTAAGGCGTGGTGCGCGGACAGGTCTTCTAGGTTTCAAATTCGCTTCTTTTAATCTGTTTCTAACAGTTTGATCAGAAATTTCTATTCCATGTGCTCGTCTTAGGTCGTTTAGGAAGTCTCGTACTGTGGCAGTACGCGTACGTAGACAGGAAAGGACAAGAAATCGGTCTTGATTTTGAGTAGTTTTTCGATTTCGACCTTGTCCAGCTCTTCTAACATGTTGGTCAGTCTCCCGAAACCGATTCCATAATCGCTGAATAACTGAAGGGGAAACTTGAAGATCCCTGATGTCGAATAGAGTGGCCATGCTAAATAAGGGCTACAGCACGAGCAATTTTCACTTCACTAAAATGCCTCATGACGCTTCTAATCAACGAAAATTAACAACTGAATTCATTTGTCATCTTGAGTAGGCTTTCATTAGCGAATTCAAAGCATACTTGACATTTTATCCACTTTGTTTTGCGTTATTAAGTTACACTTTTCAGTGTAACTTAGAAGTAACTAAGAGTTGTAACATGGTTTTTGTAATTTTCTTTATTTAAATACAGGGTGTCTCAGCGAGACCGGTCATTAGACGTTTCTGGGTTTCTGACCAAACCAAAAATTTGAGAATGCAGACTTAAGTATTATCAATTACGTTCTCTTCATCTAAAATATTTTCAGATTTCTAGTACTTCCGATTATACCGGAAGTCGCCACCTACTTTATTTTTTTAAATGGAACACCCTGTATATTTTTACATATTTGGATTTGTCTGTTTTGAAGGTTTATAACTAACTTCCCTTTTTGCAATTTGATTCGGCCGTTCTCGAGATATTTGTTTTTTTCTAGAAAAATCTGCTCCAGCGGACATTTGTTAAAAAAATCATAGAACACTCAATTTTTGAGATATCAATTTAGGATTCAGAACATGCTTAAACAACATGATGGAGTATGTTTTGGTGCCGAGAACGGCTGTCTAGATCGTTTGGTCACTTTACTGTGGCACGTTAACATTTCGAAATTTGGAAGTACCATAACTTCATTTTTTTAAATGGCACCCCCCATATTTTATTACTTAGTCGTCTTCGGCGTCTCATTTTACATCTTTTATATTCCATATGTCCTATGCCTAACATTAATAGTTTGAGAAATAATTAGGGTTTTTTGAAAAATGGTCACATATCATATCGATATTAACCTAGTGTGCCATGGAAAACAAATGTTTAATGACTTATTGATAAACGTCAAAGTCTAATTTAGGTTGTTTGATGCTTGTGAGTCTAAAACCAGTTAAAATGGATATTAATAACGTAAATAATGTTTATACAAATGAAGAAAT
>NW_019281614.1:0-15481 GCF_000648695.1 Onthophagus taurus | reverse complement strand
CGAAATCGCGACGCTGCGTTGTCTCTGCAGATTTTCATTTAGAAATACGTGAAATGCACTGAAGCGTACGCCTTCTTACAATCGTGTCTAATACGGGTCTATGACGAGCAGCTCCGTGTGCAGAAGGCCTAACATATCTACCCGTGAGTTAGCCTGTAACGTTGCCCCGCTCCGGCGAAAACAATATCCTGTATAAAGACTTGCTGCCGGTAATTTCAAAAAACTTGCTATTTGGGACGGAAGGTGTTTGCAAAGGTGTGTTTTCCCACGGGTTGATTGGCATGGTATCGCAGGAAAAAAACAGGATTGACAGGAACTTTTTCTCTAACTGTATAATACTTTTGGAACACCTTTATATTATAATTAATATCTTCTTCTGACTTGACTACAATTGTGAATGAACGTTGAGTACCATTTTTAGAGTCAGGAATTTTTATCACGACAAATTCGTCGCTGATGTTAAGGGGATTATCTACGGTCCTCTAACTTACAGAGGAAAGTTGCCGTGTGAGGGGAGGAAGCTCGAGGGACGATGATGACGCGAGAAATAGGCGGGTGCAACGAAATAGAAATAAATATCGAAAACTCATTTTTAAGCGTCTCATCATATATATAGACATTATACATATATTTGTTAATTACATTGGATTGTGTCGGATTTTTTAATAGTATATGTATTATTGTATTACTGGAAAGTATCCATTCCATAGCCAGTTGGAATATTTACGAGAAAAAGAAATAGCATATGAAATGTGGAAAGCATTGGAGGAATGTTTTCAGAAGAAAAAGATAAGATATATTAGAAAAATGTATAATTGTAGGAATTGTCAGAGAATTAATAGCATGCTTGATGTATTTGGTGTTAGGATCAAGACCTGATATAAGTTTTACTTTGAATTATTTTACAAGATTACAGGGTAAAAATCAAAATGATGTTTGGACACATATAAAGAGATTGATGCGATATTTAAAAGGAACAGTAGATTTTAAATTAACATACAAAAGAAATGTTGAGGAATTACCATTTAAATGTTATGTGGATTCAGATTGGGCAAATGATGAGTATGACTGAAAGTTTGTTACAGAATATTTGATATAAATATTTGGAAACACTATACTGTCGATAACAAGAAAAGAAAATACTATAGTAATGTCAACTGCAGAATCAGAATTGATTGCTTTATACTCAGCAGTACAGGAATGCTTGTGGTTTAGAAAGTTATTTAAAGAACTAAATACAAATTATGATTATATCAAAATATTCGAAGATAATCAAGCATGCATTTCAATTATAAAAAATTCTGAAAACAATAACCACGTGAAGAACATTGACCTAAAATATAATTTTATACGTAACCATTTAGATAAAGGTGAAGTTGTTAAACATGTTAGTTCTAAAAATCAGTTCGCTGATATATTGACAAAAGGGACAGATAAGTATGATTTTGAATTAAATCGTAACAGATTAGGTTTATATTTAAGTTAAATATTAATATTGTTCAGTTATAAAGTTTGTTTTAGTTAAGGATAGTTTGTTAAGTTAAGAGAGTGGAGTAATCATGAAGGAGGGGTGTTAAGATTGGTAATGATTAAATGACAATGTAAAAAGATCTTTGATCGTAGATAGTACTAAAAAAAAGAGTGTAGTTGTCGATAGAAAAAATAATAGTGCGTCGAATGTTATTAATAAGAGAGTTAAGTTAATTATTAAATGTTGTATAAAACAAGCAAAAAAATAAGTAGATCATTATTACGAGATAAAAGAACTTTTAATAGCCAACAATTAATACAATGGTCTAAAAAAAATGCCAATTTTTCAATCATTTTTGTACAAAATGTTTCATGGCGGTGTGTTTCGCCATCTTTCAACATCTTTTTCAGTGTACATTACAAAATAAGAAAAATTTGTGTCTGTCACGTGCATAATAATGAGGGTGCTTTTCTTTTAAATAAATCTTGTTGTCTTTGAAGTAAGCAATCGTTATTTTTTTTCTGTAATTGCTTCCCTAGGTGTTATGTTTCTTGCAACAAATGGACATTTGTGGTAAAAATAAGAAATTAAAGAAATCAATATTTAAAGATGATGTATATTATTTTATTCATTCATTTTAATGTCGTTTTGTACTTATAGTCGTTACATAATTTTTAACTTTACAATACGAAAAAAAAATTTTAAGAACATATCTTAATAACAATGTGGTGTTTTGTGTGTTGAAATGGTGTATATTTGCTACTTCTCTAAAAATGTATTGACATTTGGACGTGGTGCCTGAAAATGGTTTTGTTAAAGAAACCGAAACAATTGTAGCACCGATTAGAAAAATAAAATAAAATAATATATATCATCTTTAAATATTGATTTCTTCAATTTCTTACTTTTACCATAATAATATAAAGATGAACCTGGAGACAAATATCGCTAAGTTAATGGTTATTTGATTTCAATAATGGAATTGTCTTCCGTCCTTCCTTTGAACTTGCAGCCAAAAATGGATGACATTTATCGACGAATAACCCACAACTCGTTACTTTTATATTGAGTTTCCTTTCAATGGTTTCAATAGCCAACGTTTCATGGGTTATTACCCCATAAGTTGTGGTAGCGTTACCTTTAAAAGTGCTATATAGGAGTATTTTTACAGTACCTTCATCTCATACATTCATGTCATCTTAAACGACATATAACTTTATATGACAGTAAAATACCTAGACTTAAATAATAGACTTAATCTTCATTGTTAAGAAGTCTCGACCAGCAGGTGATTGCAGTTTTACGGAGCGTTCCACCATGTACGTCAACAGTACATTTTCCGTCACCTCTGTTGCGATTTTGAAAAATTCAAGAATAGACATGTCGGTCAAAAGCGGCGATTTTTTTTACCGACGTAAAATGGCCTAAAAAACACGTTAAAAACAAAAAATAGTGCAGACAAATATATAACTTATTGAAAAATCACTTTAAAGTTTCGATTCACGATGTCACGTTTGTGACATCATCAGCCATGCTAACCGTAACCATGTATTTATTTTCACAAAAATTACGAAAGAATTAACAGTTTGTTACAAAGCATATTTTCAAGGGTTCAATTTGCATCCCTTCCTCTTGCTTTTGGGGAATCAGCACTAGTTTAAATGATAATTAACCTAACTAAAAATCAAATTTTTATACAAATCTCTGAAATAAATCAGTAAATTAGGTGGAACCAAATGTAACGTTTTATTTTTTCAATAAACCTAACCCAACCCAGAAATTACAATCCAGCCCCTACTCCGCACCCGACCCAACATGTGGGGCTATCAAAAATTACTCCTATAAATAAAATTAATATGTTGTACCTGCTCTGTTCTTAGCGTTACCCAGGTTGCACTACGAGGAAGTGAACAGAGACGCAACCCAAAAATTAAGTATATGCTTATACCAGAAATTTATCCAATTATAACAAATATTAATATTTGAACTTACCAAATTTTGATTATTTTAATTATCGACATACTCATCACCGACTTCCTCCGGATCACGTTGTGTCGTTGGCTTGGTGGGGTCATACATCAACGCAGCTATTCGATAAAATTCTTCGGTCTTATTTACCCTTCGTTCTGCACATGACTTGCTGAACATGTATCGTGCAAGATTACCTGGCAGCTGGTCCTTTGTACGACCAGAAGAGGACATGCTACCCTTAGCAAGATCTACAAAATTTATCGAATGGTTAATCTTTAATTGTACGTACCCCTCCCGCTCCAAACAATTATACTCCTTCCAATAATCGGAAATAATGGTGGTCCCTGGCCGAATCCATTTTTTGATTATTGGCAGAAGAGTATCCGCTGATCTGTTATCTGCGACCTCCATAAACACACGCCCTGTACCTCGTTCATACCCGCCAAAAACCCGTTGACCCTCAACGCGGTGTCCGCGATGATATTTTCGTCGGCCAAATTGACTTTCGTCTATTTCGACGACAGAGTCCGGACCGCCTAACATTTCCGGGTGCACCAGGTATTTGTCCAATAAGACTTCCCGACAGAACGATGCCCAGTAGACCGCAGATTGTAAGGACATTTTAGTTAGTTTTGAGATGATTGCAAGACTAACCTTATCTACCCACAAATCGATGAATCCTAAAATTTGGGATATGTCTAATTCAGAATTTGCAAAAAACGTACCTGTCCGAAACGATACAGTCTTATCGCACATTTGTTTTTTTTGTTTCCTAATCGAAACAAAATTGCAGACCCACAAATACCCATCAACTGCTTTGCTCTGTTGTTGTAGGGCTAGCGGATTCTCGCATTGCGGACACTTGTAATCGCCTTCCTTGGGAATGAAATCCCTTACCCTCAGGCTGTTAACCAACTCTTCTCCTTCAAGCGAACGCAGTAGAATCATGCATACTTCATCAGTCTAAAAAAAAATATATATTATATCTAATATTACGATCCAAATATCCAACTTACCTCAGCCATGTTAAAAACATAAGTAAATTGAAAAAAGCGAAAACGGTTTATATATAGTACCCAAAAGTAAGTCGGTATTTCCACTTCCAGTTCTTTAGTGCAACAATAAAGAGAGGGTGGTATGGAAATAAACCGCCCTTACCACTTTTTCCAAGAATTTATCACATTTTATGACCTTATTTTTTTTATTACCTGTTTCCTTTTTTACGAAAATCTTTTGACGAAGACAATACAAAAATATTTTACAATTTTAAGAAAAAAAGTAATGTTAACTATTGGAAAGAGGTTCCTAGAGCAACAGGTAAATGGTAAACAACGACATTTTAATTTTTGTGCGTCGAAAACGTAAAATGATACAAGGGTATTTCATCCGAAAATATGCGTTCTAAGAAACTGTTAATTCTTTCATAATTTTTGTAAAAATTATTTTATTTCTAATTTTATCGGATTAACGTAATGTAAGGGTTAAATAAAACATGTTTTTGTACTTTCACTGGTTTATTTTGTTATATTTTTGTCGGACTAGTTTCATCTTAAAGGCATCCTTAGAGACTTTACAGAAATATCGATATTTAACATTAGCAAATTTATCAAACATTAATTCAATTAATACATCGTAAAAAAGTATAGATTAAATTACAAAAATACTTACTTGTTTGGAGTTTAAAATTTAAAATATAATGAAATCTAGAAAAACATTGTAGTTTGTTCAATAAAACATTTGGATAAATAACATTTGATTACAGCACGTTACATTTTAAAATGGTTGAACTACGTATTTTATTTGCAAGGAAACTCAACAAGCGAGTTGCCAGAAACAGGAAGTATAAAAACGACCAAAAATTATTGGTGTTATAAAGAAAGAGAGAGAGAAAATTTTTTAATTAAAATTTTAAATTTAGAGAATGATAATTAGATTATTTTACCTAATTCCATTATGAAAATTAAATTTTACATATCTTTCTGACGTTATGTAACGTCATTTTTTTTATAACTAGTGATGTAACGATTTAATTACATCACTAGTGATGTAATGAATTCCATTACCTAACTACAAATTGATAAATTGACATCTGTCACTAATAGAATAAGTAAAGTTTTGCGCAAAAATTGCTTTTTCAATGGAATTAGTTAAAGTTTTATACTTAACGCGTTATGAAACGGCTAATTTTGTTTGACGAATATTGCAAATATTACGTTTGTCAAACAAAATTAGTCTTTCATTAATTACGTAAATTGGTATCAATCGTTTTGAACTTGTCAATCTGATAGTTTTCCAGCAAATTTAGTTTGAAACCTTTGCTTTGTTTGTGTAAGTAACATAACGTAAAGAAATATTTTGTTGGATATCAAAGTTATGATTGTAGATCAACATGTCTTCCTAAATTAGAATTATCATTTAACTGATGTTCTCTAATACGTGTTTTGATGGACATTTCACCTGTATGTAGCACCACAGGTTCCACATTGTAACTTGTATACACCATTATCATCAAGTATATTAATTTTATCTTTAGCATTGAAAAGTTTTTTAAAAATTAATTAGTATTATTTTGTTTTTGAAAAATATGTTGGTGTCATATTTATGGAAAATTCTTTGTATGCTATATGCTAAATTACCTGGGTAGCTGTTAGATCTGTAATGGATAATGGATCTAATAAAACTACTGCTCACAACACACTAGAAGAGGAGAACTTAAGGAAGGACCTAATTGACTGAAAACGAAAGAGAGGAAATCTAACAGGACCATAACATCTAATACCATAACAGATGAAATGAAAACGTTACGTAAGATCAAACACTAAATTAATCCTAAGTCTTTAATAGACACAAATGCAGATAAAAACGCAGGACTTGTTATTTTATACCTGAATTTTTAACTTTAAGTTTAATTTAATATTAAGGTATCTAAATGAATTTAATCAATTTAATAAAATATTTTTATTAAAAAGATTAAAAGATGTGTTTGCCGCTTTTGCGTGGACGAAATTTTTACCTAATTTGTAGAAAGGCAAATAATAATGTTAATAACAAAAAAAAATGTGTTTATCAGTTCAACACAAAAGTTTTTCGTAAATTCCTAGAAACAGATTAAAAAGGTTGTTGTTTAGAATAACATTATTTAATTTTTATGCCAAGAGATTGTTTTGAAAATTGCAAATGCGTAATGAAATGAAATAGAAATGTGTAGCAATCAAGGAGGACATAATTTCGAACATGTTACTTAAAATAAAAAAAACTTTTTGTTATTAATATTATACTTTAATTTTATACAAATTAGGTAAAAATTTCATCCAGGTAAAAACGGCAAACATAGCTTTTAATCTATTTAACAAAAAATTCAAGCAGATAATGTCCAACATTCATTTAGAAATGGGTTAGAAATGAGCATTAAGGAAGAAGTACATCAATTTCTTCAATTTTTCTAAATTTTTGTCCTAAATAATGAATAAATCGTATTTTTTTTGTTGTGAATTTACTTTACTATGACTCGCACATCATATGATATAAGAATCGTTAAAATAAAAAACCATTTTTGCAAATTATTCCCAAACCGTGCAATAAAAAATTTATTTAACATGATCATCGTCTGGCGAAGTAGGGTGGCTTAATACATATCGAATTTGGAGTTTCTATCGTGAAATTTAGACGTCAAAAAGGACAGTATACCGCAAAATGAATAGCCGTAGATTTGGTTTCAAGAAAAAAAAGAAAAGAAAGGTTTGTGCTACTTAAAAATATTTGTTCATTTAACAATAAGGCGAATCGTATTTTGTATTTATCTGAATACGAAAATCAGTATCCATCTTTTGAAAGAAACCGTAAACATCATAAAATATCCAGTTTCTGATATTATAAACTGCTCAATTAGAGGGGGTGTGTTTCCTGATAGATTAAAACTTGTCAAAATTATACCAATACTTAAAAAGGGTGGTCCCGAGAATATGAATAACTACAGACCTATCGCTATTCTACCAGCCTTTTCTAAAATTTTCGAAAAAATCATGGCTCTCCGAATAATAAACTTTTTTGGTAAGAATAAATATATTACTGAGGAGCAATATGGGTTTAGGAAAGCTAAATTAACGGTAAATGCCCTTCAGAGACTGATTGAATGGGTTTACGATTGTTTTAAATGTGTCATCAAGCAAAAAAGCTGAAGATTATATCAGATAAAAACAACCCCCCAGCTGCTATTGGTTCAACCTTTCGAATAAAAGTTCCTGAGGTAGATCGTGGAACAGGAGATCCTAGATCTATACTTGCCATTGTAGCTACTAGATGTTACTGATGATAATTACTATAATTACTACTGGGAACAAGGAATATACTAATTACACAACTATATACAAGGTCCCAGTTTAGTGTTTGTGATGGGAAACTTATATCTCCTGATGAAGTTCCTTCCAAAGCGATAGGTATCTCTTCGAGCAGTGGCAACTGCCCAGCCAACCGGTACAGGACAAGGATTTAAAAGATGTGCTTGTACAAAAAAATGCGAAACAAAAAAATGTTTGTGCAAAAAGAATAATTTCTTGTGTAATTAAATTAAAATAAATTAAAATTTTTTTTATTAATGAAACAAATAACATATTTATTTCTCTTATTATTTTTTAATATAATTTATAATTTTTTTAGTTTTATGTATTTTAAATAACATAGTTTATTGTTAACATTCTCCATTTATCATTTTCAACAATTTTTTATTTATTTTCTCAAATAATATAAACGTCATTTTGTCTATGTATTTAATAATAATAATAATAATAGTGACTTTATTCATACGTATTAATTCAATCACAAATCAACAATTTTACTAAATATATTAGAAACATAAAATAAATAGCATATAAGGTATGAAAAGGCGATGTTCAGTGCCTAAGCACTGCTCAACATAACCTGAAACGTAAACCTAGATACTCGTATAGTAATTGAAAAAAAAGAGAAAAACAAAAAAAAATTAAATAAAACACAAGAAACAAATGCGGACGTTGGGTCGTACTTGTAGCCATTTCAGCGCAGCTATCAGTCGCAAAAATTAAGAATTTAACTGAGCCGTTTGTTGATCAAATAAGTCACCAAAAATATGCTTTTTAAAGGTGGAAATGCTTGCCAGTTGGATTGTTTCAGAGAGTAGATTATTGTACACTTTTACAATTTGATAATGAAAACTCTTCTTGAATAGTTCAGTGTAGTGAAAGGTTGTAATTTCATACATTATTTTGCACAAATACGTTATTTCTAGGAGTTCACATCAGATGTTCAGCAAATAGGCACGAGTACGCCCTGCTCCGTATTTTCGACTGTCTATTTATTTGTCTATCAGTGAATATTACTAAATCTTTGCTAAAATGACCGAGAAACCGTGTCTTGCTGTTGAGCGCCGTGAGTTGGTGAAATCCTGTATCATTGACATAGTCGTGAATATGGAAGCGCTATGGAAATCATGTTGATTATCTTACCTTTTCTCTGTTGAGAGGGCGAGCAAAATTCTTTATTAACCGTGATTATAAAAATTATATTAGCTGCGCAGAAACAAATATAATGCACAATCCCAAGCATTTTTGGTCATTTATAAAACGAAGAAAGGACAATAATAATATACCGTCTGTGGTTTATTTGGACAACACCACCGATTCCGATCTTCGATCTATCTGTTCATTGTTTGCTGACTTTTTTCACTCTGTGTACTCAGTCCCCCGTGCTGGTGTGGTGTCTGGTGTCACGACCGGCTTCAATAGTGCAGATAACATTTGCTTTGATCAGATGGAGGTTGAGGAGGCACTGGGAGGAATTGATGCTTCAAAAGGTCGGGGTCCTGATGGTATACCTGCCATTATAATTAAAGAATGTTACGCATCTTTGTCACTTCCTGTAACCATTATTCTGAACAAATCGATTCAATCTGGAGTATTTCCATGTCTTTGGAAGCAGGCACATATAGTTTCTATCTTTAAATCTGGCAACAAAAGTGATGTATCCAACTACAGGCCAATATCTTTATTATCAGTTTTGAGTAAAATTTTTGAAAAACTTATTTATAAACAACTACCGTATTTTCTCGAATCTAATCCGCACCCTTTTTACAAATTTTATATGCTCTAAAATCAAATGCGGATTACAATCGAGTGCGGATTAGATTCGCAGTCGTATAGCGATTTGGAAAATAGTAAAATAAAATCGCATTATAACAATAACGCTGNTTTCTGAAGCTATTGGTGATGTTGTTGTTGAACCTGACGCTGATTTATTACATTTTTATGATAGATATAGATTAAATCCTGAAGGTACTACTTTTACTTTCATTGACGTCTCTGTGGAATTTGTTGAGCGAATGTTACTTTCATTTAAGTCCACTAGTGTTGGTTCTGATGGAATTTCCCTGGATATGGTTTGGTTGTGCTGTCCTCGTATTTTGAATGTTCTTTGCCATATAATTAATTTCTGCGGAGCAATTAAGAGTGGTGGACTCGGTCAAGAGTTTGGGTGTTGTCATTGATATAGGCTTACTTTTGGTGATCACATTAGGTTGATATGTAGGCGCGCGTATGGGTCCCTTAGAAGCCTCTATTTTAGTAAAATGTTTTTGTCGATAAAGCTCAAACGCCTTCTCTGTGATGCTCTAGTTTTGTCTCACTTNTTTTGTTGTTGTCGAATTGCTCAGAGAAAGATGCGGATTACATTCGCAAACTAAATTTTTTTACCATTATGCATTTTTAAAATCGGGGTGCGGATAAGATTCGAGAAAATACGGTATTTTTTCTTACTAAGTAACTTGCTTGAGTACAGTGATTATATTTTTTCTTCTCTTGATCAAGCAATTCAAGTGGATGCCATATACACAGACTTCAGTAAGACTTTCGATCGCGTAGATCACAATCTCCTGTTATCAAAGCTTCAGATAATGGAAATTGATAACTATTTGTTGCTATTGATTGCTTCTTATATGCGTGGTAGAACTCAGGTGGTATCTATTAATGGATATTATTCTGATATAATGTCCGTTCCTTCAGGCGTACCTCAAGGGAGCCATCTTGGCCCCCTTCTTTTTAATATTTACATCAATGACATTTTCACAGTAATAAAACACTCCCAGTGCTTAATGTATGCAGATGATATGAAATTGTTTGCACGAATTTCCTCTCCACTCGACTGCTCGAGAATGCAGCGTGACATTAATGCACTACAACTCTATTGCTATGAAAATTTTATGACACTTAATCCTATCAAATGTAACGTTATTTCTTTTTCAAGAAGTTCGAATGTCATCAGATACGGTTACAGCTTGGGTGACTATGTTTTACCCAGAGTACCTCAAATTAAAGACCTTGGGGTCACTTTTGACAATAAACTAACATTTAGTGGTCACGTTGATGGAGTAGTTGGAAGGGCGCTGCGAATGTTGGGCTTTGTCATAAGGTCCACAGACTCTTTCAAAAGCGTTAAAGCGGTGAAAGTTTTATATTTTGCTTACGTATTTAGTATACTTAACTTTTGCACTACCATTTGGAACCCACAGTATCACACTTATATAAACAGAATCGAAAGAATTCAGAAGAAATTTCTAAAGTTTCCTATAAATTTAATTTAAACTATAATGATTACGATTCTGCGTGCAGCTCTTTCCAACTTCTTCCACTCCACCAGCGCCGCTTATGTAACGATGCTCTGACATTTTACAAGATTGTCAATAATAGATGTGCCTCCTCGGTCTTGTTGGGTTGTGTAAATATACGTATACCACCTCGATCTTTAAGACATGAGACTATTTTTTATACTCCCATTCCGAGGACAAATTTATTTCAAAATTGATGGTGTCTGATAGTGGGGTGTTGGATAATGATTTGTCGGATCATTCTCTGGTCTTTGTCGAGCTGCATACACCACAGGACGGGGTCGTACCCCTTCAAGACATATCGGAATTACGTTGGTTTTAACGAGTTAATGTTTTATGAGCACTTACAATTACCCTGGCAAATTTTATATGAGATTCAAACTATAGATGAAAAAGTTAGATTTCTAAATGAAAATATACTAGTGCTACTGGATTTGCACGAGCCGTTATAGAAAGCTCGAATTACCAAGCCAGGAGCCCCCTGGATATCTGCTGAACTAAGAGTAGCGATGCAAAATAGAAATAAACTGCTTCAATCTTTTAAGCGCTCACGAGACCCCGTGCATTGGCAACAATATAAAACGGCGCGTAACTTGGTTACAAATATGCATCGCAATTGTAAACAAAAATATTTACAACATTTTTTGGATTTGAGTAACGTTGCTAAAACCTGACATAGATCGTTTAATTAATAACCACGTTCAAAACGCTTCTATTATTAACGATTTCTTTATTGATTCGCTTCCTAGCACCAATACCACCGTTGATAATAATATGTATTCCAACTTAAATGAACGTGTTGTAAACCCTCTCAGATTTTCTACAGTCTCTGAAAGCGATGTTCTGAAGATTTTGAAATCAATTAAATCCAATGCAATTGGNTCTCATTAGGTGCAAGTAAAATCAGTGGCATTGTTTTGCCTTTTCTGCCCTTGCACCCTTTGAGCTATAATTTAAGTTTAATATTATTGTACTTTTCCTTATTATTGTATTTTGTTTTTTCTAATTTGGCTCAATAAATTATTATTTATTTATTTAAATAAACTGCTTCAATCTTTTAAGCGCTCAGGAGACCCCGTGCATTGGCAACAATATAAAACAGCGCGTAACTTGGTTACAAATATGCGTCGCAATTGTAAACAAAAATATGTACAACATTTTTTGGATTTGGGTAACGTTGCTAAAACCTGACATACATTGCATCCACGAAATTAATTAAGTCCAAACATAGATCGCTTAATAACCACTTTCAAAACGCTTCTATTATTAACGATTTCTTTATTGATTCGCTTCCCAGCACCAATACCACCATTGATAATAATATGTATTCCAACTTAAATGAACGTGTTGTAAACCCTCTCAGATTTTCTACAGTCTCTGAAAGCGATGTTCTGAAAATTTTGAAATCAATTAAATCCAATGCAATTGGTACCGATGGAGTATTGGTTAAAACATTAGAGTACTGTATGCCATTTCTACTGCCTTATGTCACACATGTTGTTAATCTTTGTATTCAAAATACTGTATTTCCTTCCTTGTGGAAAGTAGCAGTCGTGCGACCGATACCAAAAGTTGCTAATCCAATTCTCGTTTCTGACCTTCGCCCAATAAGTATACTAACGGCAATGTCAAAAATCATGAAAAGAATTATTAATGTTCAGCTGCAACATCACCTGGAAATTAATAACATCCTTCCTTCGGTTTAGTCTGGATTTAGACATGCGCATAGTTGTAATACTGCTTTAACGTGTGTAATCGATGATATAATCGGTGCAACAGATAGAGGGTACATGACTATACTTGTTCTATTGGACTACACGAAGGCTCTCTACAAGGTTCTCTACAAGTAGGTAGTATTCATGATNTAATATGTATTCCAACTTAAATGAACGTGTTGTAATCCCTCTCAGATTTTCTACAGTCTCTGAAAGCGATGTTCTGAAGATTTTGAAATCAATTAAATCCAATGCAATTGGTACCGATGGAGTATCGGTTAAAACATTAGAGTACTGTATGCCATTTCTACCGCCTGATGTCAGACATGTTGTTAATTTTTGTATTCAAAACAGTGTATTTCCTTCCTTGTGGAAAGTTGCAGATATCAAAAGTTGCTAATCCAATTCTCGTTTCTGACCTTCGCCCAATAAGTGTACTAACGGCAATGTCAAAAATCATGAAAAAAATTATTAATGTTCAGCTGCAGCATCACCTGGAAATTAATAACATCCTTCCTTCGGTTTAGTCTGGATTTAGACATGCTCATAGTTGTATGACTGCTTTAACGTGTGTAATCGATGATATAATGGGTGCAACAGATAGAGGGTACATGACTATACTTGTTCTATTGGACTACACGAAGGCTCTCTACAAGGTTCTCTACAAGTAGGTAGTATTCATGATCCATTCGTTCGCGATGTCGGATACAGATGACGATATTTTAGTTAGCGCCGCTAGTTTTATAGTTATTTCTGGACTTTCCGAAAAAAAAAGATAAAACAGAGTCTGGTGTTCTAATTTGTTAAAGAAAAGAAAGATAACGGGCGGTCGGGGTGGTGAAGCTTTGTTAATAGATATAACGAGTGACAATTTGGGCCAAGTTACAAATTTCTGTCAAATGTCTATAGAAGATTTAGAATTTCTGTTAAATTTGATTGGACCTGCCATTTCAAGACAAGATACAAGTTTCAAAAAAGCAATTGCGGAAAAAGAAAGATTGTTATTAACCCTTCGCTTCCTTGCAACGGGTTACTTCTATCCTAGCCTTAAATATTTGTTCAAAATTTCAACATCTGCAATATGTTACATCATTCCCGAGGTGTGCACAGCGATAGTTGATACTTTGAAGGAGTATTTACAGGTAAGTTAAATAAAAAATACTTGACTGTTTTGAAAAATATATTTAATGTTTATTAACTTTTATGTATGTCTCTAAATATCAATTACGCTTTAAAATTGCAGACAAAGTCACCTATTTTACCAGCAGTACAATATTCGTTTTCTTCGGTGTCTTTTGGCGTATTTTCTGAGTTTGAAAGCGGAAACCGTAAATATGTTTCTGAATGAGGTGGTGATGATATATTATCTATAAGATGAATGTTGTTCTAAAACTGGCGAAGCTTGAGGAATACTTGCACATGATATATTAGGACTGGGAGTACTACGGAATAGTGGTTGAAACTGTGAACTTGCAGGTGCATCATATTTTCCCATATCTGCATCAAAAATAACGTTGTTTATTAAATGTTGCACTACTTTCGAATACCGATCTGAATAGCTGTTCAGTTTGCTTGCCACATACTCCCCAAATATATCGTTGTTGTTTTTGGCAGGCTTTTTGGCCACAGATTGCTTTAATATTTCGTATGCCTCATCGATTCTAGTATCAAGCCTCGTAATTTTTCCTTTTTGTTTGGGAGTTTTTGTAGTATTGGTATCCATACTGGTTTCATGGTCTTCTGTTTCGGCGTATGAATCCTGATTGGTTATGGAAATGTCTTCAGTATCGTTTGTTTCATTCTAAAACAATAGTAAAAACATATATCGTCAAAATTGCCAAAGTTACTATTTGTTTCAGATGCCGAAAAATCCTGAAGAATGGTTGCAAATAGCCAGAGGATTTGAAGAACGATGGAATTATCCCAATTATTTAGGTGCAATTGATGGCAAACACTGTATTTTGCAGGCACCTGTCAATAGTGGGAGTGATTACTTTAATTATCAACATTTATAATATAGTGTTACTTGGAGTTGTTGATTACGATTATAATTTTTTATTTGCTGATGTAGGCCGTCAGGGTCGTATTTCAGATGGAGAGGTGTTTTCAAATACGACTTTTTATAAAAAACTGCATGCAGGAGACCTTGGAATACCAGAAAATTCTATTCTTTCTGGTAGAACACAGAAGGTGCCCTACGTTTTTATCGCAGATGATGTTTGCACTTCACAACCATTTATTAAAACCGTACAACCATTTATTAAAACCGTCTCAAGAGCGCGCAGAGTTGTTGAAAATACATTCGGCATACTTTCTGCTGTATTCAGAGTCCTTAAAAAACCATTACTACTAAGCCCAGATAAAGCAATACGTGTTGTCAATACGCAGTTACAAACAGAATCTCTAATCCCTTTAAAAAGAGTGCCTAGAAAGTCTTCAGCCCATAATGAACAAATAAGGAAAGAATTTATGGAGTATTTTACAACATCGGGTCGAGTCCCGTGGCAGGAAGAAATAAGTAATATACACAAATAATTGTAAAATTGGTATACAAAAATAAATCTGATTTTCACTATTTTTAGTAGTTACTGTGACTTCCTTAAGTAGTAGATAAAAGCCGATTCTAGAACCTCCTCTCAGAACCTCAGGTCAAGGTCAAGGCCAAGGTCACGTTGAGTGACCATGACCTTG
>NW_019281613.1:0-13891 GCF_000648695.1 Onthophagus taurus | reverse complement strand
ATGGAAAAGTTCGCTGGTTTTTCTGGCGTATTCTGGTTATCTTTCTCAGCTTTTAATGTTGCCAGGATAACGTGCATAAGTGGTATAACCATAGAAATGCTGTTCTTTGAGTTACTCAATTCTTTAGTAAGTTCTTCGAACGGTGTCAACAATTTTAACAACAATTCAATTGTTGACAAATCATCAGGAGAAAATGATACAAATTGCTTTGTAGTTAAGTATAAAAGTAAAGAATCCTTTATTTTAACAAAACGCTCCAACATGTAAAATGTGCTGTTCCACCTGAAATTAAAATTAATTACACAATTTCTGATTTATACAATCGTTGGCTTACCTAGTGGGACAATCTTGTATTGTTGACAATGGAGATTGATTCATTCTTATTTCTTGTATAGTTTGTAGTTCATCTTGTGCTACTAGGGAATGATTAAAATGTGTTGAAACTTTTTTCACCTTTTCAATTACTTCTTGAATCCATTCTTCCGATAAAATCACATTTTTAATACAACACTGTATTTGATGAATCACACAATTAAAATCATTTAAACCAGATATCTGCATTGCTTTAATCATGTTCCTACCACGACCGCGTACCACACAGTGAACACTATCGTGTTTTATACCCCATTCTTCAAGGATGGATTCAGTTTTTGTCGAAATAGCTTGATCCGGGTGACGTCCTTCCATTACTTCACATTTCAAAATAATTCTTACTCTTTCACAACCTTCGTTTACACCATGAGCAGTCACACTAACCAATGAAGTCCCAGAACTTGTATCTGACCAAACATCAGTTGTAAAGGATATTTTCTTAAGATCGTTTAATAATGCTTTAATTTTATTTGCCACGCTGTTATATAAATCGTCACATACAAGCGACGTAAAAAACTGACGGCCCCTTAATTTATATCCTGGAAGTATAGTATTGATCAATCGCCGAAAACCAACTCCTTCAACGAAGTTGAATGGCAAGTCTTCCAAAGCAATCATTTCGCCTATTAGTCGATCCGTATCTTTGGAGTTTGGATGTGGTAAATCCCAACATACATTCTGCGTTAAATATTCTTGCAAAGAAAGTTGTTTTGTAATTGAACCTGTATCTGTAGATGTGCTACAGGTTGGCGGGCCTTGTTCTGCATTTTCAGCTATACGTTTTTCTAACTCTTCAAATATTTTCGCGTGCTTCGACTTCAAATGATTTTTTAATGAAGATGTGGTACGCCCTTTTCGTGAATATTCCTTTTCGCAAATGTTACAACGAGCCACCGAACTGTTAATTTCCGAGAAATATTCCCAAATGAAGCTTGTTTTTGGTTTCATTTTAATTAATTTTATTTCGACAAACAACAAAACGAATCACGAACATGCATAAAACGAAGCATACAAGTTGCCGTCCGTTCAACAACTGATTGGCTTTAAGAATTAAGAACTTTAGTAGAACGGAGCGACATCGCGCTTATCTCACGTGTTCGTGCATGTTACAACATCTAGTTTTGAAAATGTAAAAAATCTAAATATCGAAAACTGTCACTACTATTTAAAAGTTATAATTAAATTATATGTCTCAAACTATTTAAAAAAATTAATTATTAATGCCGAACGTTGACCTGACCGGAGCACCGTTAAAATATATACTGATGCGGATCCTCAAAACGATGCGGATTATGCGCCGCAGCTGCTGATGCGGATGCGGATATCCGTTACATCACAGTATACAGGGGGTACCGTATTATACGTATACAGGTGTCTCACGTAAGGAACAAACTACATAAATGGCATTAACTTTCATAAACCCGTGGTCAAAAACTTACATACCGAGTGGGGTCCAAATGTACCCCAACATTTTTTTGGTTTATTATTATTTTTTTTTAATGTTATAATTAGGGAATATTAAAAATAAAACACATTCTGCTTATAAAAAAATATATTTTTACATAAACAAGTTGTCAGCATTCAATGAGTATACGCATTTTGAAAAAATAATATGAAATGATTAGAAATAATAAAAACAAAAATAATTATGAAGAAAGAACAAGCATTTTAGTGACATTTTAAAATTGGAGTGAAGTTAGCGACCACTTTTCAGCGACGGATTTTGTCAATTCCACCACGGTCGCAAATCCGTCGCTAAGATTAAAACGCACAGTGAAACGGATTGAACATAGAAAATATGATCATGTTGTGCTAAATGAATGTTACGAAGGTCACTACCTGCTGTTTATCCCAGAATAAATTTTGAAACTGCTAATAAAATAGGGTAAAAACGTCTCGGCTTTAAAAAGAAATAAAACCATCCCGTTAGCCGTGAGTTGCTGAGTTGAAATTTGGTGTGGATATAACTTCGACATCCCTAAGTTGATTTTCGTTAGAATTAGAGTGCTACAAATGGAGTGGTGCCAACCCATAATAAAAATAGGTGAAATTCGCTATGTTAGGTGAAAAAAAAAGAAAATCCACCCCTTAGCCGTGAGTTGCTGAGTTGAAATTTGGTGTGGATATGGCTTCGACATCCCTAAGTTGATTTTCGTTACAATTAGAATGCTACACATGAAAGGGTGTCAACCCCTAATAAAAATAGGTGAAATTCGCTATGTTAGGTAAAAAAAAAAGAAAATCCACCCCTTAGCCGTGAGTTGCTGAGTTGAAATTTGGTGTGGATATGGCTTCGACATCCCTAAGTTGATTTTCGTTACAATTAGAATGCTACACATGAAGGGGTGTCAACCCCTAATAAAAATAGGTGAAATTCGCTATGTTAGATGAAAAGAACAATGAAATCCACCCCTTAGCCGTGAGTTGCTAAGTTGAAATTTGGTGTGGATATAGCTTCAGCATCCCTAAGTTGATTGTCGTTACAATTAGAGTGCTACACATGAACGGCTGTCAACCCCTAATAAAAATAGGTGAAATTCGCTATGTTAGATGAAAAAAACCATGAAATCCACCCCTTAGCCGTGAGTTGCTGAGTTGAAATTTGGTGTGGATATGGCTTCGACATCCCTAAGTTGATTTTCGTTACAATTAGAATGCTACACATGAAGGGGTGTCAACCCCTAATAAAAATAGGTGAAATTCGCTATGTTAGATGAAAAGAACAATGAAATCCACCCCTTAGCCGTGAGTTGCTGAGTTGAAATTTGGTGTGGATATAGCTTCGACATCCCTAAATTGATTTTCGTTACAATTAGAGTGCTACACATAAAGGGGTGTCAACCCCTAATAAAAATAGTTGAAATTTGTTATGTTAGGTGAAAAAAAGAATAAAATCCACCCATTAGCCGTGAGTTGCTGAGTTCAAATTTGGTGTGGATATAGCTTCGACATCCCTAAGTTGATTTTCTTTAAAATTAGAGAGCTACACATGAAGGGGTGTCAACCCCTAATAAAAATAGGTGAAATTCGCTATGTTAGATGAAAAAAAAATATAATATATAAAACACATGAATGAAAATTATAACAGCCAAAATAACAATAGACGAGAAGCCAACAAATTTCAAAAAACTTTTAAAAATTGCAAGATTTAATGAAGATGAATGGAGAATGACAATACCAGATCATTATCACCAAAGCAATGGTTATGATTGTGGGGCATTCATAATCTATTACTTTAATCAAATCGTCAAAGAAAAGTCATGTATTGAAAAAATAGATTTTAAAAATTATAGATGTTCTCTTCAGGAAACAATTTTACAATATTCTGTGGACATGAACAAATATTGTTTTCTTTTTTGTGGGCAAAACAACGAATACAGTAGCTCCACCTGTTATAGTTGTAATAGAATGTATCACATCAAATATGCCTAGGGCGTCGAAGATTTTTACAAAAGCGACCAAACTTGTTATCTTTGTGTAAAATTTATCAACAAACACAAACAAAATTCTGCATAATCTACCAACTTTTAGGTAAAGGTATAATTTCTTAGTGTTTATTTTTTTTACCTTTCATATTTCAGTGATAACAGTACTAACACAATTATTTATTGTATTCGAACTGACTTTTTTAATTTATTTTCATATTTGTTTCTTTGTATTATATAAAGTTTTTGACTGTTATCATAGATACTTACTTTCATATAAAAAAATGTTCATGCTTGTGTTTTATACATAATATATATTATATTTTTTTCCATATAACATAGCGAATTTCAACTATTTTTATTAGGGGTTAACACCCCTTCATGTGTAGCATTCTAATTGTAACGAAAATCAACTTAGGGATGTCGAAGCTATATTCACACCAACTTTCAATTCAGCAACTCACGGCTAAGGGGTAGATTTTATTTTTTTTTCACCTAACATTGCGAATTTCAACTATTTTTAGTAAGGGTTGACACCCCTTCATGTGTAACAGTTTAATTGTAACGAAAATCAACTTAGGGATGGTCAGATTACTTCATATTTTTTAATTTTTTAAAACTATTATTATATTAAAGATTGGGTTCACTGATTCAACAAAACCTGTCCGATATTACAACTCAAAATTAAGGTTTTTCCAGTGAAAATAACAGCTGTTCTGAATTGTTTTAATTGTTGTAAGTACTAATTTTTAATATGAAACTTTAAAAGAACTAAAGCCGCAGTGATTAAATAAACATTTTAAGTACCTAGAACAATAAGAACAATTTAGAGCAACAAAAAATATGTGATTTTGCAAAATTAATGTCCGTGTTAAACGTAAAACACATCTAGAACAATTTGAATCGGCAAAGTTTGAGTTATTTTAGATTGTTCTATGTTTTTTAATTCTTATTGTGTAATATAAAACCGCTGACACAAGAATTACTGACTGAAACTTCCAAAAACTTTAATTTTCAAAGAGTAAAGTGCCCTTTAGAGATTTGTTCTAGTGAAAATAATAGCTGTTCCAGATTGCGTTAGCTATAATAAGTATATATTTCTAATATGGAATTGATAATAGAAAAACTATGGTCACAGCAATCAACTAGACATTTCGGCGGCCAAACCTATTTTCAATTATAACTTCGTAATGCTGTATCCCATAATTTTGATTTTCTAGAACAATAACTAGAACAACCCAGAACAACAATGAAAAATTTAAAAATCAAAAAATGAGGGGCTAACTTCCCGCACTCGCACAAAGCCGCTATTAAATAAATTGGAAATCCCCGAGAGCGTTGACGCCAAGAAACGGGGAATCCCCGTCGTTTGAACAATTTGGGGTTTATTTGTACCCCGGTTGGTTTTTAACGTAGGCAAAATTTATACCTGTCGTTACATACCGAGCGGAGTGCAGCTGGACCCCAAGCAACAAAACTCTCTATAATTAGTTACAATAAAAAGTATTCAAAATTTTGTATCTCAATTTAGATATATATTTAAGAAACATAGCTCGAGGGAAATTAAGAAAAAAAAATATTTTAAAAAATATACCCAAAAATTGAAACTGTATGGAATATCGAAAAAATAAAATATGCCACTCATTAAGAACACATCAGGCTACCACCTGTTCAAAATTCAATTTTTTTCGTACGATAGTTTTTGAGAAAAAAAATCACAAAGATGACAAAGTTGCCGGTACCGTAAAAAATCGGGTACTTTTTTCATTTAACTCGCGATAAAAGGAAAACCGTGGATCTGAAAATTTTCAAATTAACATATGTTCAGCGCCCTCCCTAGCGTTTACGTTACCCCGGACAAAAAGACAAACTACCGCCCTTTAAACATATAATGCCTTCCAAAAAGTCTGCATCAAATAATCAAACATATAAAGCTATGCTATCAAAAATGTATAGCTAATTTATTGATACAAACTTTTTGGCTGACACTGTACTGATATTTTTCTTTGGGATCTTGGAATCGGTTCATCTCGAGATTCGTATTTTTTTTTCTTTGTATGCGATGTCGTGGAATTGTTGATTCAAAGTTAGCTTCAATGTCAATTTTGGACAGCCAGTTCTCTTACATCAATTATACTTTCATTGAAAGACTTGTCCGATCGAAGAGCCTTAAAGATTTTTTTGCAATTTATTAAGAGGTCAAGTGCAGATGCTAGATCGAAATCTTTTGTTTGCATTAGTTTGCTTATAGGATTAATGCAGTTTAAGATTTTGTGCCAAGTTTTTGTTGCGTCGTATTCTTCTCCTATTTGAAATCGTAAAGTCTTTAAGGCCTCTATCCTACTCTCCCATCTAGTGGCACTCAATGGTTTCAAAGTTAATTCTTTAATATGTTTCAAAAGTATTGCCCACCGAAACGTAGATGATGAAAAAAAAAATATAGTTTCTGGATTATATTGAAGAAATTAGCGGCTACCGAAGAAGCTTTTGCTATATCATTAACCACTAGATTCAGTGAATGACTGCTACACGGAACGTAAAACGCTCGTGAATTTAAATTCTTAATTCTAGATTGCACTCCAGCTTTATCGCCTTTCATATTAGATCATCCATTATCATATCCCTGTCCTCTAACATCTTGCAAATTTAAACCCATATTAGTAAGTTCTTCAATTATGATTTCAGTCATTTGTTTTCCTGTGGACCTTTCAATGGGAAGGAAACCCAAAAACTTTTATTTCAGCGTCGTTGAAATCAGATTTATTGACTGTAACATATCGGAATATAAGAGTCATTTGCTCCACCTTACTTACGTCAGGAGTGCAATCTAAAATTATAGAATAGTATTTGGCCTTTTTTATTTCATTAATAATATGAGACTTCACATTTTGATGCAACAAGTCTATTTTCTCGTTTTGTATATTTTTACCGAGATAGTGGGCTTTCATCTCCTCTTTTTTGAGCACCCTTCGCACGTGTTCTTCCATAATGGGACCAAATTCAGACAGTAGTTCAACTATTTTTAGGAAGTTACCATTATTATGCTCAAATAGTTTATCTCTTGTACCTTGAAAAGCCAGACAACTTTTACCAAGCATTTTAATGATTCCTACGATTCTTAGAAGCACTTCATACCAATGGTTTGTATCAGCATTAATAATTTTTTGAGCAGTTGCATCTATAGTTTTACAACACTTTAGTCTTTGACTCAGTTCCAGCCATGATTTGTGAGCTTCAATATGATTTTTGAAACTTCGTGTTCTTTTAACGTTTCAACGATATGCTTCCAACTTTTAAAGCCGTCTTTTGAAAGAGAACTGATCACACAGCCGAAAATTTTACAGCAAAAGCAATAAATACAGTTTTTTGAAATAGAGAATAATCGACAAGCAGAAATTTCGATTAAATTAGATTATCAAAATTTTATCACATTCTGAGTCAAAATACCGCCCTTTAAAGCTGCCGCCCCGGACAAATGTCCGGATGGTCCGCCCCTAGAGCAGGCCCTGATATGTTACGTAAAAATGTTCAATGATTACAACAAACTTTGTCTATAAAATATCGATCACTGAAATGAGGGGCCTTGACTTTTTGCACGGATAGTAGTGTAATTTGCCAAGGGTGTTGTACTCTCCTTTTTTTAGAAATCATGTATCAAACTTAATAGACATAAATTCTTTCAACCTTAACTAACCAATATTTTTTTGCAAAAATAACGACTTTTGTTGTTTTATTTGTGACTTCTATAGTAGCATGTTCCTAAGGAATACATTATTTAAAAAATCACTTTTAAATTGCGAACATTTCTGACCGTAGTACCTAATATGATGTACGAGAACGATTTTTAACATTTTCAAAAATATGTCTATTACCTCAACTATTGTTAAGTCCTATTGTTCTTTATAATAAATATTACAACTTTATTATTAAATGATTTTTTTAAATATTTATTTTTAGTTCACAGAATTGGTAGAACTGGACGCTCGGGAAATAAAGGTTTAGCAACGACATTTATAAACAAATCGAATGATGAATCGGTTTTATTAGATTTAAAACATTTACTGATGGAAGCAAAACAAAAAGTGCCCACATTTCTGGCTGAGTTATGTTCTGAAAATGAGAAATATCTTAATTTGGGAGGTAATGACTCTTATTATTTTAAAGATTGTTTCGATAATATATTTTTCGCATTTTTTTAGATGAACGTGGTTGTAGTTATTGTGGCGGTTTGGGACATAGGATTACGGATTGTCCAAAACTGGAAGCTCTCCAAAATAAGCAAGCTTCTAATATTGGTAGAAGAGATTATTTGGCGAATACAGCAGCAGATTATTAAATATTAAAAAACTATAGATATTTAATTTTAAACTTTATTTAAAAAATTAATCGTTCAAAACTTAATATTTTTAACAAATACAATAATTTATGTAAGAAATTACAATAGTGTATAATTTTTTAAAAATAAATTGGTATAATTTAAAAATATTAAAAAAATATTTTGGAGTTTTTCCCCCAACTTTAAATTCTTTAAAAGAACCATATATATCTTTAAATGGAACATTTATGTTTTAACATTCACCATTTATTTGTATCATATTGTTACGTTTGATTTACAACAACTTTTTTGTTTGTTTTTGCGATGTTTAAGCCCCTCAAGAAGTTTCAACCTTATTCTCTCCATTAATAACATCAACATTTTTTTTTGATAAATCATCAAATTGATCGGATTTTTCATTATTTTCTTTTGGAGAAAATATAATTGCAATTATATTTACTTGCAATATAAAATAAGCCAATACAATATGTACAATGAGTTGCGCAACAAATAATATGATAATTGTTGTAAAAATTCTAAACCACAATATCAACCTATCAACAAAATTCACATCATTATTTTCTTCAACTTGTTGGCGTATAATAGTATGATGAGGCAGATGATTTGCCTTTAAAAATAATTTATTTTCACCTTCAATATGTTCTGTCATTAAAATCAACAATCTATCACATATGATGGTACCTTCTTTACATCCAATATGATCAAAAACTACAATAACAACAAAAGTAATTGTTTTAATCATATTTTTTTACTTAAACTTACATGCATAACATTCTTTTTTCGCGTCCTTTACGTTATGACCAGAGTTTAAAAAGATATCGAGCATTTCATGTTCACAATGGGCCCAATTATTAGAGCACTATAAATAAGGAAAATGATTCAAACACAAATATGGTAAATGAGCCCGTTAAATTCACCTGGAGAATATATGCATACATGCCAGCACATATATCATTACAGCGAACACACTGCTTATTAGAATTTACACTTGATGCTTCGATTATAATAATTGAAACAAAAAAAAGGGGCCATGTGTATAACTTAAACATTTTCACTGAATAATTCGGATTGATTCAACACGTAAGTTGCATTCTAATGCGACATCTTTATGTGTAGGTGGTTATAAGTATTGATTTTCATCAATTTATATGAGGAAATATATATATTTATACATACATATAAATATATAATGATATAAATTCAAATTTATAAGACAAAAAATATTGTATTAGTTCTATTATTACGTGTTTTTACCTAACTTCTTGAAAACCTCAAAAAAAAACGATGTAACATATTCTGCTGGTAAATAATTTATTATGTATTAATAACAGAAATTGAATATAATCTATAATAATCATTTTATCATATTTAGACATTAATTTCCACTAATAATAAATCTATTCATACGAAAATATCTTTTTCTTTAAAACCAAAAAGATATATTTTTCCAAGAGATATGAAGGAATTAGAACCTTGTGATGATAAAGAGTAGATTCGTTTTCTAGCAAATTTAAAAGCAATAAATCATTTAAGCATTTTTAAGAATCTTGATTTGATATGTATTAAATTGTTGTTTAATGATGAAACTTAAAGATTCTAGTTTATGATATAATATAGAAATTATAAGATAATTTAATATCTCTTCATATGATATGTATGTTAAATTGTAGCTTAAAGATTCTGGTTTATGATATGATACAAAAACGATAAGATAATATTATTGAAATTTTCAGGAAAAAATATTAAAGAAGGAATTGTCAAATTTATGAATAAAAAGTTATACGAAATTTTCAAAAAATCATATCGATCTTATTTTTAAGGATCTTGATATGATAGATATGTTAAATTGTGGCCTAAAGATTTTAGTTTATGATATGATATACAAACTGTTAGATAATATTAATGAAATTTTCAGGAAAAAATTATTAAAGACGAAATTGTCAAATTTATAAATCAAAAATATTACGAAATTTACAAAAATTCATATCAACTGTATGTTTAAAACTCTTGATATGATATGTATGTTAAATTGTAGCTTAAAGATTCTAGTTTATGATATGATATAAAAACGATAAGATAATATTATTGAAATTTTCAGGAAAAAATTATTAAAGAAGGAATTGTCAAATTTATGAATAAAAAGTTATACGAAATTTTCAAAAAATCATATCAACCTTATTTTTAAGGATCTTGATATGATATGTATATTAAATTGTAGCTTAAAGATTCTAGTTTATGATATGATATAAAAACGATAAGATAATATTATTGAAATTTTCAGGAAAAAATTATTAAAGAAGGAATTGTCAAATTTATGAATAAAAAGTTATACGAAATTTTCAAAAAATCATATTAACCTTATTTTTAAGGATCTTGATATGATATGTATGTTAAATTGTGGCCTAAAGATTTTAGTTTATGATATGATATAAAAACTGTTAGATAATATTAATGAAATTTTCAGGAAAAAATTATTAAAGAAGAAATTGTCAAATTTATAAATCAAAAATATTACGAAATTTACAAAAATTCATATCAACTGTATCTTTAAAACTCTTGATATGATATGTATGTTAAATTGTGGTTTAAAGATTCTAGTTTATGATATGATATAAAAAGGATAAGATAATATTATTGAAATTTTCAGAAAAAACTTATTAAAGAAGGAATTGTCAAATTTATGAATAAGAAGTTATACGAAATTTTCAAAAAATCATATCAACCTTATTTTTAAGGATCTTGATATGATATGTATATTAAATTGTAGCTTAAAGATTCTAGTTTATGATATGAAAATATTACGAAATTTACAAAAATTCATATCAACTGTATGTTTAAAACTCTTGATATGATATGTATGTTAAATTGTGGCTTAAAGATTTTAGTTTATGATATGATATAAAAACGATAAGATAATATTATTGAAATTTTCAGGAAAAAATTATTAAAGAAGGAATTGTCAAATTTATGAATAAAAAGTTATATGAAATTTTCAAAAAATCATATCAAACTTATTTTTAAGGATCTTGATATAATATGTATGTTAATTTGTGGTCTAAAGATTTTAGTTTATGATATGATATAAAAACTGTTAGATAATATTAATGAAATGTCCAGGAAAAAGTTATTAAAGAAGAAATTATCAAATTTATAAATCAGAAATATTACGAAATTTACAAAAATTCATATCAACTGTATCTTTAAAACTCTTGATATGATATGTATGTTAAATTGTGGCTTAATGATTCTAATTTATGATATGATATAAAAATGATAAGATAATATTATTGAAATTTTCAGGAAAANGGTCATTAATGACTACAGATTAGTTTTTAACGTCAAATGGTTTTTCCAATAGGTACTTTTTAATAATTTTTTGTTATAATCAAATTTTATCAACAATTAAGACTGTTTGACACGATAATTCATTTAAAATACTCTATTTTTTAATTCGGAGGAGTGTTTTCAAATTGAAGCGCCAAAAAGAAGGGTTCAGACGCACGGCTAAACCCGAAACTTTCTAGTTCTAGGTCTAGTGTTAATTCTAGTTTTAGTTCAATAAAAATATGCAACATAGTAATATCTTATGCTAACTTGCGCTACCTATTACTGCCACTAGAACTAACACTAGACCTAGAACTAGAAACATTTGGGTTTAGCCGCAGGTCCCTCAAGACGGCTAAACCCGAATGATTCTAGTTTTTGTGTTAATTCTAGTGATAGTGCTAGTGTAAAACTAGAACTAACACTAGACCGAGAACAAGAAACATTCGGGTTTAGCCGCACGTCTCTCAAAACGGCTAAACCCGAATAGATAATATTAAGATAATATTATTAAAGTTTCCAGGCAAAAATTATTAAATAAGGTATTGTTATATTTATTAAATATTTATTAGATACAAATAATACGAATTTTTCAAAACAATCATATCGAATATATTTTTAAGAATCCTGATATGATGTGTATGTTAAATTGTACCTCAATCATTCTAGTTTGTGATATGATTGAAAAACTATAAGATAATATTATTGAAATTTTCAGGAAAAAATTATTAAAGAACGAATTGTCAAATTTATGAATAAAAAGTTATACGAAATTTTCAAAAAATCATATCAACCTTATTTTGAAGGATTTTGATGTGATATGTATATTAAATTGTGGCCTAAAGATTCTAGTTTATGATATGATATAAAAATTACAAGATAATATTACTGAAATTTCCAAAAAAAAATTATTAAAGAAATTGTCAAATTTATAAATCAAAAATATTAGGAAATTTACAAAAATTCATATCAGCTGTATTTTTAAAGATCTTGATATGATATGTATGTTAAATTGTGGCCTAAATATTCTAGTTAATGATATGGTATAAAAACGATAAGATAGTATTATTGAAATTTCCAGGAAAAAGTTAATCTTGATGTGATATGTATGTTAAATTGTGGCCTAAAGATTCTAGTTTATGATATGATATAGAAATTACAAGATAATATTATTGAAATTTCCAAAGAAAAATTATTAAAGAAATTGTCAAATTTATAAATCAAAAATATTACGAAATTTTCAAAAAATCATATCAACCTTATTTTTAAGGATCTTGATGTGATATGAATGTTAAATTGTGGCCTAAAGATTCTAGTTTATGATATGATATAGAAATTACAAGATAATATTATTGAAATTTTCAGGAAAAAATTATTAAAGAACGAATTGTCAAATTTATGAATAAAAAGTTATACGAAATTTTCAAAAAATCATATCAACCTTATTTTTAAGGATCTTGATGTGATATGTATGTTAAATTGTGGCCTAAAGATTCTAGTTTATGATATGATATAGAAATTACAAGATAATATTATTGAAATTTTCAGGAAAAAATTATTAAAGAACGAATTGTCAAATTTATGAATAAAAAGTTATACGAAATTTTCAAAAAATCATATCAACCTTATTTTTAAGGATCTTGATGTGATATGTATGTTAAATTGTGGCCTAAAGATTCTAGTTTATGATATGATATAGAAATTACAAGATAATATTATTGAAATTTCCAAAAAAAAATTATTATAGAAATTGTCAAATTTATAAATCAAAAATATTACGAAATTTACAAAAATTCATATCAACTGTATTTTTAAAGATCTTGATATGATATGTATGTTAAATTGTGGCCTAAAGATTCTAGTTGATGATATGGTATAAAAACGATAAGATAGTATTATTGAAATTTCCAGCAAAAAGTTATTAAAGAAGCCTTTGTCAGGATAAAAGCCAATACGAAATTTTCAAAAAATCAAATTGACTGTATTTTCAATAATCTTGCTATGATATGTATGTTAAACTGTAACTTAATTATTCTAGTTTATGATATAATGTAAAAACTATAAGATAATATTATTAAAGTTTCCAGAAAAAAATTATTAAAGAAGGAATTGTCAAATTTATGAATAAATTATACGAAATTTTCAAAAAATCATATCAACTTTATTTTTAAGGATCTTGATATGATGTGTATGTTAAATTGTGGCCTAAAGATTCTAGTTAATGATATGGTATAAAAATGATAAGATAGTATTATTGAAATTTCCAGGAAAAAGTTATTAAAGAAGCCTTTGTCAGGATAATAACCAATACAAAAAATCAAATTGACTGTATTTTCAATAATCTTGCTATGATATGTATGTTAAACTGTAACTTAATTATTCTAGTTTATGATATAATGTAAAAACTATAAGATAATATTATTAAAGTTTCCAG
>NW_019281612.1:0-12469 GCF_000648695.1 Onthophagus taurus | reverse complement strand
ATACAGTGGACATATTACATCAAACTCTATCATGTCCTCTAATGTTTCCTTATACATTATTTTATAAGGACTCCCTTTCTGTATTCTAATCCACTGGATTTTCAACCAGTTTATACGTTTATTTTCAATATTGATTTTTCTGTTACTAACATTCCTCTTTAAATTTTCAGTAGAAAAGAAATCATTTTTATTCATTGTACTTATTATAATTTTTTTTTATTCCTACAATTTGTCATAATTTCATACCAGTTTTCTGGAACGTAGATGACTTTTCCTTTTGCTGCAAGTTCTACACTGCCAAAATCAGAATCGTTAGGCAAAAACGAATGGCCCGGTACCAAAAACTTCTGGTCTATGACCTCGATGTTAGTTTCATCACTTTGAATAAATCTCATTAATGCCAAACACATATTAATGTTTCGATTTTGTCCTTCGCATGTATCGCTGTAAACAGTGACTTTCTTTTTATTGTTAGCATAAACTTTTAAGTGCTTTAATAGGCATGACGATATTTCTTGTGAGCCTCTTCCGGCAACTGTCTCATTCCATACGTAGAAAAACCCGGAATCCTTTGCAAAATCATGAACCCCAAAATTGTAGCAGTAAAGATTTCTTTTGTAATAAGCATCAGAAACCGTTAAAACTGGGAATGGTAAGGATTTTTGCAAATCTATACTACAAGCATAACATTCTTGATTGATTTTAACAATTTCAGCGTCATCTTTCATACAACTTCTAGCTAACTCAGCTTTCTTCAGATGAAATTCATGATCTCTATCGAGTACCGTCTTATCTTCTTGATTCAAATCTGGGTTAGATATTTTAATTTTGTAAATATCACACCTTTTACATGTATCCTTTTTCGGGCTATAGAAGTGTAAGTTGAATTTCGTATTGAAGATATACCGATAAAAATATTCCTTGACTGGCTGCCTCTGGTTCTCATAGCATTTTTCGGCGTACAGCGCATTTTTCGCAGGCTCAATGATTGGCATAAATATTTTTTGTTTGGGTTGTGTTTCCTTGTGTAATGACTCTCGTATGAAGGAAATGGCTGGATATGCTGCATAACGTAAGTTTTATCGTCTTCTGATATTTTCCGTTTAGGAAAGTCAGGAGTCTGACCATCGAGTGTTTTTCTTAAAGCTCGGGAAACTCTTCCTTCAGACACGTTAAACGTGCCAAGAAAATATTTCTTGCAAACCACAACTGATAAATTATTGTTTGGTTTTAAATTATATTGAAATGAAGCACTCCTCATAATGGCTCTTTCCTTTCTTGGCCTTCTTTGCTTCACTGAATTTTTACTTACTAAACCACATAAAAATGTATTTTGTCTTTTGAAATTTCCCATTTTCCAAAAAGCTTCAAACAACGACTTTCGCTCTACTGGCGTGATTTTGTCATTACAGTTCCTTTTGCAGGAACAGAGAGCATCTTGAAATGTTTTTTTCTCAATAATTTTACCCATCTTTGTAACGTATCGTTGCCCAAAATTTCGTGCTTGCTTCGCAATGTTTTGTTTGTGTAGGGAAGGATTTCGAATTCTTTTCCTACTTTTAGTTTTATTAGAATGTTCCATTTTGTCGTTTCCTCTTCGTCTTCCGAACTAGACGAATAGGGTACAATCCTTAATGAAAGAAAAGTATTAACACCGTTGTTAGGCATCTGTCAATAATTGTAGAAATATAACTTGTATAAATTGTTGTGAGTAATAATTAACATAATATTTGCGTAACAATGTTTGACTTATGTCGTTGTCATTCTCAACAAATGTCAAGTATTGTAACAAAATGAATATTCGTGTTGCTCCTAGAGGTGAATTTCGACACAAATTGACTAAAGCGCATTTCATTCTAAATAAACCGATACCTAAGGATTGTAAATACGGACTTAACTCAATTTTTAAAATTTTATGACTAGTAATGTATCTCTCTATAAGTACGAAGGCTTTCACGGCCGGTGTTAATTAAATCAAAACTAGAACTAACACTAGTACTATCACTAGAACTAACTCTAGACCTAGAACTAGAAACTTTCGGGTTAAGCCGTTTTTTGAAAAAATGTTTGACGTTTCGGATGCCATGTTGCAACCTTCTTCAGAAACAAGTTCGAAGTGTTTTCTTCTTGACTTGGAGCTTGCTTCTAGGTTTAGTGTTAGTTCTAGTGATAGTGCTAGTGTTAGTTCTAGTTTTAGTTTAATTATATTATAATGTTTTTAGAATGGTATCAATATTTCACAAAAATAAATTTACCCTTGTTATATCAAACAAAGTTTACACCAAATCAAAATTCTTTACTAGTCATTGCTTTGGTTCTAGAAAGCTAGATGTAGATGAATCAAACGACAAATATTAATGACAAAAGATCTTCCGAAAGAAAGCGAAATCAAAACTATTAATACAGAAAAGATTAGATGATTATTCAAAAGCTTTTCTCTCACACCTAAAGCAGCAGACAATCAAGAAGATTTAACGAGATTAAACCAAGAAAGTTATCTAAAAAATAATAATACAACAACTATAGTAGCACTGAACAACGTGCATTAGTATCAAGCGTTCAAAAAGAAGACAGTGCTACAGCAGCATCACTAAGGTAGGTAACAAGTCTGCATATATGAAAGGTGTAGAAGCAGAAAGACTAATACGGGCAATTATACAAGTTTAGTCAATGAAAATTTTTGAAAACGCTTGTAAGTAAAGTCTATCACAAGTCAAATTACAACTTCAAACTGAAAAAGGCAAAAAACTTACATCCGAAGACACCATTAAAGAGTTTGTCACCGTGTCATGCACAAATATAATAACTAAAAATACAATTTATAAAACGGTAAGAAAAGTTTCATATAAAGTTCCTATTGTAGCAATGTAAGTTTTGTTTTGCCTTCCTGATTTGCTTCTTCACATTCTAAAGTGACTTAAATGACCATAGAAAAAAGTAATAGGTCCAAAATTTACCTATCAATATGTCTTTTGTCTAGGGTATGAACGTCATTATAAGAAGGAATGTGGTGACGTCAATGGCGAACAATCTGACTGAAAATATACTGCGAAAGATTGCCGATTTGAGATCATGCACATACTTCATATCTCACTGGTCTGCTATATCTGGCTCATGGTGAGCTAGATAAACCAAGTAAATAATTCATAGATTGATCAAAAACACTGGTGAAAGTTTACTACCCTAAACCTATACGATCTATTGTAACTTAAGCCATCCAAAGATTCAGGGCAAATGTAGATCCTTTATGAACATTTGTATTGCTCTAAGGTCTTGTTCCTTTATGTCGGTAGGTTTTCGACGAGCTTTACCGAAAATTTCTGTCTTAGGCGGACTTTGGCGACGCATTCAACAGTGTATGTTCAGCAGTCTACTATAGTGTTGTTAAATACCCGGGTATTTATTTTCAAGGGTAAATTTCCTGGATATATCCCCGGGGGTATTTACCCAAGATGGGTACTTAGAGGTATTTATAAAATTTAATTTAAACTGAGTTGATGGCAGTTTTGCCAGCACTTCAAGCATGCAGAGTCCATTATCGATATACCAAACTTATTTATAATATCTACAAGAATGCTACAATGACTGTAAAATTGCATGAAAGTTCTGAAGAGAGTAGAAGTAGTGAAGTACTGATTGTGAGTAAAACAAGACGACACACTGTTAAACCCAAATTGTTCATCACAGTCCTGGAGAGTGCATTTAAACAACTGGATTGGACCCAAAAAGGCATAAACATTGATGGCAAATGCTTTAGTAATTTGCGCTACGCGAACGATATAGTTCTTATTTCGGATAGTCTTGGAGAGATTAAACTAATGCTGAACGACTTAAAGGAGGTGTGTGCACGAGTCGGGCTAAATATCAACGAGGAGAAATCAAAATTGATGACAAATCTTGTTCCCAGCTCTAACATCAACATTGGCTTTCAATCAATGCGTGTTTCTTGTTATGACATACGGCTCCCAAACTTTAACATTAACGGTAGCCACTACCAGGAAAATCCAAGTAACACAAAGATAGATGGAGAGATCGATCCTGGGTGTAACTCTGAGGTACTACACACGAAATGAAGACCTATGAAGAAGAACTGGCGTAAATGATGTGGTCAACATTGTGGCAAAGCTTAAGTGGAACTGGGCGGGTCATGTCGTGCGAAGGAAGAATTAGTAGTGGACAAAACGGTTGCTTGAGTGGAGACCGCGAGCGAACAGACGAAGGAGACGTCAAAAGAATGACCAACAATTGGATTCAGACAGCACAGAATAGAATCGAATTGAACAGAATAGGGGAGGTCTATGTCCAACAATGGACGCAGAGGGCTGCTTGATGATAATCATAATAACTTGACCTAATTTAAATTACGACAGATACGTCTTTGATTATTGACAATTCCTCGTCTTCAACGTCCATTTCATCCTACATTTACCCAGCGCCCATCACTGGTCTCCTACTTGTCATTGCAAAATCGACAAGTTTGATCTTTAGCTTGTCCAATGTGGAAGAAGTGGTATTCTAGGGACGCATGACCGGTCAGGAAGCCTGAGAGCGACCTTACATCGAGGCACAAAACCTCTTTGGTTTTGTTTTGAGACGGAGTTATCATTCTCTTCGACTGTCTGTGACCTGGAAGTTCTTTCCAGCGTAAGGCTACCTTTGAGGCCTCCCAACTATTGATTACCTGCTTTAAGTGACTTTTTTGTGGTCCACAGCCGGGTTGGGGTGCAATAAAGAGCGTCCTCGCTGCGTCTTTGGTCAGCTTTTCCGCTTTTTCATTGCCTTCAATGTCTTTGTGACCTAGAACCCACCATAGATTAACATTATTATTTCTGACTGTCCGTGACAATGATTACCGATGCACCTTTCTGTCCCTTTTCTAGGTTCAAAACGGTCTCGAAGTTTATAGCAAGAACTTCAGCTTGAAAAAAGGTTATGTCCGAGCTGAGGATAAGTTAGGATATGCTCTGGATAGGAAAACTTGGCCCAGCAAAGCCTTTTGAAGAACGTGCGTTATGATCCTGAAACGCAGTATCCATGTCAAACAGTTGCTTGAACTTACAGGTGCAACTGCTTTGTAGAAACAGAAAAACCATTTAAGGTCAACTGATCTCTACAAAATATACAGAAAGGGAATAAAAAAAGAATGTCGAGTGTGTAATTGCAAGAAAGAGTCAGTAGACTACTTAATGGTCCATGATAACATGAAGACGTAACAAAGGTCTTACATATAAAACAGATAAATTTGTATGCATAAAATAAGAATCAACCCTATGAAAACTATATAGATCAAAACTATTTGAGATAGGCATTACTTACCGATCGACAAATCCTGCATAATAAACAAGACATACTAATATAATTAAATAGGAAGAGCAGAATAAAAGTGGTGGAAATAACCATTTCGCTTTCCACCAATATCCAAAAGATCAACAGCGAGGTCGGCAAAGACTTGTCGGTAACCCATCGTAATAGGAGTCACAGGTGAAGTTCCAAGAAAGCTACACAAAAACGTGAAAGTAATTTGTTCTCTGTGCCTAATAGGATTAGGCCCAAAACATAAGATTCAACGCACATTTTGTTACCCAACATTTAATATCTGATTTTGGCTATATTTAAGGTAATAGCTTTAAATATAAAATTCGTTTCCTTCTATCTGCCATACTTCTAGAAATACAAAGGTTTGATTAAGAATCAGATAAATGCAAAATCTATGAATTTGGAAATTGGTATTAAAATAACTTATAAAATCGATAAAAGGAAAGAAAATCCTCACCCCTTGTGCTGCAAAATGTAATTTTTGTTTTACAACCAAACATATTTGTGTTATTCAATCTAGATGCAAGTAATTCAAAACTTTCTTTAAAAACACCTAGATCTCTTACCAAACCATTTGCTAAAATGATAAAAAATGAAATATCAAAATATGAGTTACCAAGCTGGAATCTTAACAAAACAACTGAATACATGTAAAAAGTCGGTGATAAAAACATCATATCGGTTCACAAAGATTTTTTATGGATTTTTGCTGTGAAACAGACAATCTGTAACAGGAAAGTTAAAAACTGCATCACAAAGTAAATGCCATTTTGCATATTTTTTTACAATGCCTAGAATTGGTAGAAGACCGCGGTTTAACCAATTGTCTGATTTTGAAAGAGGGCGAATTGTTGGACTCTTATTCCGTTTCGTGAAATTGGTCGAAGATTGAATCGATTTTTTAATCTCCACTCATCCCGACTTTTACGGCGTCTTCCTTTGACGCAATTTTACAAAAGGGCCAGACTTCTATGGTGCCAAGAAAGACAACGTATTTGTAGATGTTTTCATATTCCTGGTCATTCTCAGTCTTCGCTATGATAGCTGCATTATTGGCATAGCACACCAATTAGTAAGAATCAATTTACAGTTAATTCTATATCCGAGATCCAGTTATGTCACCTGTTGTATAATCTCAACCATCAGCAGGTTGTACAGGAATGGCTTTATGTCCCAGCTATCTCATTAATCCTGATGTTTCGATATTTGAGGTTGTGTTTATCCGCTTTGATTGTTAAGTTGTCGGTGTTAAAGACTCTAGATTAATTTTATATGAGATGGTATTTGCTTCTTCCTTAGTAAGCGTATAATGGCTGATAGGCGCACTTCATCAAATGCCTTTGTCATGTGTATGAAGGTAGGCGGATTTATTAATTTCTCGTTTAGTTGCTTGATGATAAGTATGGCGTCTGTTGTTGATCTGTTTTTTTCAGAATCCCACTTGTTCTTCTGTGTGAATCAATGGATGTCAACTTCAATATAACCAAACGTATACCTATAAAGTTGAAATACGAAATGGGATGATGGAATGTTTAATCATGCAATCAAGTAAACTGATGTGTGATCGAAACACAAAAAACAATGCGATTAAAGAGGTGATCAGAAAACAAAACCACCACCAATTATGAACAATTATAGACGCACATTTCACTGTCTATTGTTTGTAGAAAAAAATATAAATACCGTGCTATATATAAAAATATATAGCACTACAATATGTTATCGGCATAAAGTCGTTCATCAAAGTCATTCATCAAACAGGCTCAATAAGACGAAGTGTAGGATCAGGGAGTCCAATGACGGTCAGAACGGTAGAACTGGAAGAGAATGTGTTGAACATAATAGAGGAAGAACCAGTCCAATAATGGAACTGTTTGGAAAATTCTTAAAAATTGTTTGTTGTGGGTACCCATACCATTTGCAGCGCGTTCAAGCACTTCTGATTTTGTTCCACGTTTAGCATTCTGTCAATGGCTCTTGGGCAAATTGGTTCAAATCTCTCAACTACTAACTTTGATTGTTTTTACTGATGAAACGAATTTTTCAAGAAATGCAATAAGCAATTTTCACAATAACCATGTGTGGGCTGAAGAAAATCCACATAAGCTAGTGAAGAACCATTTCAACATTAGTTCTCGTTGAACGTTTGGGTTGGAATTGTAACTGGCTAGTTGGACCAGTATTTCTATCAAGAAGACTTACCGGCGAAAGTGCGAAATTGCAACTTTTTGGAACAAACGTTACATAAATTTCTAAAGGATGTATCATTGGCAATAAGAAATCCAATGTGGTTTATGCACGATTGTGCGCCAGCCCATTTCAGTAGGGTTATTCGTGAGGTTTTGACAGTAACATATGGAGATCGCTGGATTGATCGAGGTGGACCTGACTTATGGTCTGCCCAATCCCCGGATTTAAACCCCCTGAATTTTTTCTATGGGACCATCTTAAATTTTTAGCTAACACTACTCCGGTGGAGGTGGTCATTTTCAACAATTATTGTAGATTAGGAAGTTTATATTTGTAATTTTTGGTAATAAAATGTTGTTGTTGAAATCTTTGTTCATGCTGTTTCTTCGAAGCAAACCGGGTTTTCAAAAATTATCAAAGGATAAAATATTCTTGGAATAGTCCAAAGAATAACCTCTTGAATTTTTGCCGCATGTTTAATAAACAGCCTGTATATCTAGATATTTGTCACCAAATTCATCAGCGGCATATAAATAACTGGAAATATACAATTTACTATTAAAACTTGTTAATCTCGATATAATAACTACTCTGCAATACTACTGACGACAGATGGTAAGTTTGCATTCTTGTGGCAGTTGATCAAAAGAATTCAACGAAATTATTTTTCATTTATTTTGATTTGCGCTGTTTCCGCTTAATTTTTATCCAATTTAACCAACTTCACATTGTGGTAATGATTAATACTAAGCGTTTTATTGTTAATTATTTACAATATTCTACAATATATGTATACACCCAAACATTATCATCATCCCCCATCTCCACGCCCTCTGCTTCTTGCCCCAAATTACCTCCCAACCCAACCCCCTCTCAGCATGTGTTCCAGCGTCTCCCAATCCTCTCCACATCGTCCGATATATCTCCTTGCCCATATATCAACCTCCTCACCTTGATTTCTCTCCAGCACTCTTCCAGCTGTTTATTGTAGCAGCTTCCTACAAGGCGGCCTTCCCTCTATCCTTTTATCCACCTTAACCTCTTTCCTCGCCGCATACCCCGGAGTCTCCCTCGCCAACCCTAGTACCCATCTCCAATACCTTGTTTGTACATCCTCCACCAATCTTTGTTCTCTCCATCCCCATACTTCTGCGCCGTAAATCATTGTGCTCCCCACCAAGCCCTCCAACATAACCTTTCTTTTTCCTACATCCCTCCCAAAAGTTCTCACCCCCTATCCCCAAACCTGTCCAATCAGCCTGTTCGGTCTTTTTTCCATCGCCCTGAAGTGCGACCCGACCTTATTACTTTCTAAGAATCTATATTCTCGGTACGTATACTCTTTCACTTCCTATATCTCTCTTCCCTGCCACCTCCATTCCTCCCTCTTTCTTCTCCGCCAGTTGCAGAACTCTATGATCTTTGTCTTCTCGACGTTTAGCTCCAACCCCTTTGCCTTAAAATATCTCTCCAGAGACCTTATCATGTCCTTCATCTCCACCGCCTCTCGTGCCACGACGACCCTTGCACCTTTGTTCCTTCCATCACCACCCCAACCATCTGCCCCCTGCCAAGTCTCTTCCAAGTCCGCCGTATACATCGCAAATAGTAATAGAATAAATAATAAAGAATAAGCGGGCACCCTTGTCTGAATCCCTTCGTCGTCCAGAATTCATCGCTTAAGACTCCCACTTTAACTTTGGCCATCGTCTCCCTGTACGTCTCCTTCACTCTTTCTATCAGCTGTCCTGTGATACCTCTCCTCCTCATTTAGTCCCCCATCATCCCTCTATCCACCTCATCAAATGCCGCCTTCAGGTCTATAAGCAATGCATACAACTTTCCTCCCTTCTTATTCAACTCCCTATCAGCCAGGTGTTTCTACATGTACCTATATATTGCCCCTCTTCCTTTCCTGAATCCCGCTTGTCCATCCGGCAACATTTCCCCTTTCTCCATTTCCTCTTCCAATCTCCCCAGCCAAGGTACCTGGCATATATTTTAAATGTCGTCTACAACAGGGTGATCTTTCTGTAATTGTCCACCACGGCTTTACTCCTCTTTTTATACAGTGGACATATTATCCCCAGCCTCCACCTGTCCAGAAACTTTTGTCCTCTCCATACGTTGTCTATAACCTTCCATAGCTTTTTGTTCACCATACCTGTGGTAATAATTATTTGGGACCTTACAATATTTATATACTCCTGGTACCAGGTATAATGCATTGATTTTAGTGACATCTATTATTCTGATCGAGAACAATAAATAATGTAATTACAGTTTCCTTTTCTATGTTGATATTTATTACTATACCAAATTAATTGTTGATTTATTTTGTGTAACTAAATATATCGCATGCTTTAAAAATCAAAAAACCGATTGTAATGTCATATATATATTTCGAATAAAGTCAAATTTCGAAAACCTTACAAGTTTGTAAAATTTCAAGAACAAACTTGTTTCGGACAACATTTTGGGAATATTTGAGTCATGTCGTAAAAGGATCCAACACACCCACGTGATATTTTGGTTACGTTACACCTACAATCAAAAAAATACATTAAAACTGAACCTGAAGTGAAAATGTAAACAATACCCTTCAAAGCGAACATGGTTTTTTGCCACACAGTTTATTTTGTAACATTTTGGTGGAAGGGCATTAACTGAGTCACCCACCGTTAACGTTCTTCCTTCCACTACACATATATCTAAAAACAAACTTATAAAAAAGATATCTTATAAGTGTGAACTATAATATATCACCTTCAAAGGTTGATGTAGATGTTATTGCTGATTGAGTCGATTTTTTTTCCGGATTTATCAACTGATCTAGTATATCATCTGTGTGTTTTGATTGTTGCTTAAGGTCACAATATACAAACGAAACAAGAAGTAAAATTAAAACCGTTAGTTTCATATTTTTTTTTAGGTTAGATGAGGTTATGTTATTTTAAGATGTTTATTTTTAATGTTCGTAATGAGGTTAACTACATTATTTAAATGACGATTTTAAGAGGTTTTTAAAGTGCGTAATGAAAAAATAATTTTATAAACTTGCAAGATGTGAAAAAATTAAAATAAACAATTTTGCTACAGGTTCTAACTAATTTGATGTATAGATTGCAGATGGCGGTATGTGTTATTGAAAGAAGTTATAGTTAAAAAGCAAAAGAGGGCGCTAAATTTAAAAATTTTAATATTTATTTTTGCTTCTTATTTTTTATCTGCGGATGGAATTTCAGTCTTAAAATGTTTACAGAGTATTTTTTTTATTATAATTAGTTTTAATACTTAGAGGAATACTTTTCGTTTATTTATTAAACTATCAAATCCCAAGTTCCATACTTTAGATCAGTACATAAATCCATAATTATTTTTGTTCCATGTTGAGGATTATCTACTCCTATGCACATACCAGCAGCAACGTTATAAATTGGAGTTTTATTCTGAAATAAAATTATTATGGTAAATTTTCCTTTGATGCATTAAAAATTATGTTTATACCTCCCCTTTGTGTTGCCATTCTTGATCAGCCCCCATTTCATGGCATTTATATAAAATAACTTTATTTTTATCTGCTTGTAAACATAAAAGTTGTGCTAAAACCAATTCCTTTTTATCAGTTTCAAACCATACCTAAACAAAAAGCTTTAAAGATTAAATCCTTTTTGGAATATATTAATGCTTTTATACCTGATGCCTAGCTCTTACACAACTTTTAAGAACCAACTCACTACCTTTTGATTTTAAATCTTTCGTACTTTGCATACACAAAGAAGAATTAGTTAACCTAATCTGATATTGCTTAATATAATTTCGTTTTCGTGAATGCCACGGTTGGAAGGCGTCTTGTTGCAATGCGGCCATCTTTTCTTTAGCTTTTTCGTTATCATCGGTGGGAAGAGTTAATTCTGGGTAAACGTTTTGTAAATACCATTCGAAGTTTTTACAATGAAGTTCTTTTCTTAGTTGTTTTCTTGAGTCTATGTAGCCATAATCGAGTGTTTTAGCTTCTGGTTTTTCATGTAAAAAGTAATCCTATAACAATAATATTATTGTTAAGTACTGTAAAACCACCTACCCTAAAGACGGCGTAGTTTTAGTTCAACGCAACGGTGTGGAGAGCTGTTCGAATTTGTGTGCATCATTCATACAGTTTAAAGTGTAAATTAAAAATTTTTCATATAATGGACTTTTAGCTATAACCAGCGTTGCCAACGCTACCGATTTATCAGTAGATCTACCGATATAGAACTTAATATGTACAGACTGCCCATTATGTATGGAATATAGTATACAGGGTGCATTATTAGTATCCCGACGGTCGATAGTTACTAAACCGTTTGGAAAACAAAAAAATATTTTATACAAAAGTTGTTTGACTCATCACTTTCTATTATGTAAAATTAATTTCACTTATACAAGTGGTCCATTTAAGCGTGACAGAGATTACGTAAATTTATTTAAATGGAACATCCTGTATATTTTATTATATTATGAATACAACTAAATTTGTTTATACAACCGTATATGTTACTATTTCACAGCGTTCATAGTTCCTGAGATATTCAATTGTTCGATTTTGCTTGAAACTACCTCAGACAATAGTCAAAGCCAGTAGGTAGATGATAGTATCCAAAGATATTAGATGTATAGTGTATACAAAATGTTTATAAAGCTTGGTTACATTTAATGTTTTTCAAATGGCTTTTTCTTAAGTTTTTATATGGAACAATATACAGGGTTATTGTGTGCTAGTTGAATTGCTCATCAAGTTCCCTTTAATTAATGATAAGTACACTGTTGGAAATAATTCACGAGCACACCCTGTATAATCTGAACGCGTGTGTCTAGCGCAATAAAATTACTAAAGTAGTGTAACTTACTCTCACATGGAGAGCGGCATAACTCTGCTGGGAGCAGAAACATCAATAGCGAGAGTATCCCCCGTGAGCTTCGC
>NW_019281611.1:6646-17112 GCF_000648695.1 Onthophagus taurus | reverse complement strand
CGAACCTTATTTTGGCCCATTCTATGACTGTACCAAATTGCATCGAAATCGGTGAGACACAGTTGTGACACTTCCCTTGTCAGATGCATCAATATTTAGAAAAATACGAAAATTTAAAAATTTGATAAATTTTTTGTTTTACTATTAATTAATGGTAACATTCGGGAATTGAAGCATGTTATCAAAAAACTTTTAGAACAAAAATTGTAGCAAATTTTGTTCTTAACAATATTGCTCTCTTGTATTTTTGCTCTCAAATGCATCAATATTGAGAAAAATGCGAAAATTTAAAAATTTGATGAATTTTTTGTTTTATTATTAGCTAATAGTAACATTTGGAAATCAAAGCATGTTATCAAAAAATTTTTAGAACAAAAGTTGTTGCAAATTTTGTTATTAACAATATTGCTTTCTTGTATTTTTGCTATGATAACATTTTTGAATCGGAGCATGTGATAAAAAAACTTTTAGAACAAAAGTTGTAGCAAATTTTATTCTTAGCAATATTGCACTCTTGCACTTTTGCTCTCAGATGAATAGATATCGAGAAAAATACGAAAATTTGATGAATTTCGTTGTTTTAAGTTGATGATGGTTACATTTTTGAATCGGAGCATGATACAAAAAAACTTTTAGAACAAAAGATGTAGCAAATTTTATTCTTAACAATATTGCTCTCTTGCACTTTTGCTCTCAGATGAATAGATATCGAGAAAAATACGAAAATTAGAAAATTTGATGAATTTTATTGTTTTAAGTAGGTAATGGTAAAATTTTTGAATCGGAGCATGTTATCAAAAAATTTTTAGAACAAAAGTTGTTGCAAATTTTGTTATTAACAATATTGCTTTCTTGTATTTTTGCTCTCAGATGCATCAACATTGAGAAAAATACGAAAATTTATGAATTTTCTTGTTTTACTATTAGCTAATGGTAACATTCGCGAATTGAAGCATGTTATCAAAAAACTTTTAGAACAAAAGTTGTTGCTTATCTTATTCTTAACAATATTGCTCTCTTGTATTTTTGCTCTCAGATGCGTCAATATTGAGAAAAATACGAAAATTTAAAAATTTGATGAATTTTCTTGTTTTACTATTAGCTAATGGTAACATTTGGGAATTGAAGCATGTTATCAAAAAACTTTTAGAACAAAAGTTGTTGCTTATCTTATTCTTAACAATATTGCTCTCTTGTATTTTTGCTCTCAGATGCGTCAATATTGAGAAAAAATCAATAATTTAAAAATTTGATGAATTTTTTGTTTTACTTCTAGTTAATGGTAATATTCGGGAATTGCAGCATGTTATCAAAAAACTTTTAGAACAAAAGTTGTTGCTTATCTTATTCTTAACAATATTGCTCTTTTGTATTGTTGCTCTCAGATGCATCAATATTAAGAAAAATACAAAAATTTAAAAATTTTATAAATTTCCTTGTTTTATTAGCTAATGGTGACATTCGGGAATTGAAGTATGTTATCAAAAAATTTTTAAAACAAAAGTTGTAGCAAATTTTGTTATTAACAATATTGCTCTCTTGTATATTTGCTCTCAGATGCGTCAATATTGAGAAAAATACGCTGAAGTATGATTTTTTTAAGTTTTGATATTATTTGTCATTTTTTTTTCAAGAATTTTTTTCTCCAAAATTATGTCATCAATCACTATATTATTTTGATTACATCTTAAACTAGACTCTTTCAGCTTCAATTTGGGATATATTAATTTTGTTATTAACAATATTGCTCTCTTGTATATTTGCTCTCAGATGCGTCAATATCGAGAAAAATACGAAAATTTAAATAATTGATGAATTTTCTTGTTTTACTATCAGCTAATGGTAACATTTGGAAATCGGTGCATGTTATCGAAAAACTTTTGTAACAAAAGTTGTTGCAAATTTTGTTCTTAACAATATTGCTCTCTTGTATATTTGCTCTTAGATGCGTCAAAAAAATAGGAAAATTTAAAAATTTGATGAATTTTTTGTTTTACTGTTAATTAATGGTAATATTTGGGAGTTGAAGCATGTTATTAAAAAATTTTTAGAACAAAAGTTGTTGCAAATTTTGTTGTTAGCAATATTGCTCTCTTGTATTTTTGCTCTCAGATGCGTCAATATTGAGAAAAGTAAAAAAATTTGAAAATTTGATGAATTTCCTTGTTTTACTATTAGCTAATGGTAACATTTGGAAATCGGAGCATGTTATCAAAAAATGTTTAGGACAAAAGTTGTTGCAAATTTTATTCTTAACAATATTGCACTTTTGCTCTCAGATGAATAGATATCGAGAAAAATAGAAAAATATGAAAATTTGATGAATTTCGTTGTTTTAAGTAGGTGATGGTAACATTTTTGAATCGGAGCATATTATCAAAAAACTTTTAGAACAAGAGTTGTAGCAAATTTTATTCTTAGCAATATTACACTCTTGCACTTTTGCTCTCAGATGAATAGATATCGAGAAAAATACGAAAATTTGAAAATTTTATGAATTTTATTATTTTAAGTATGTAATGGTAATATTTTTGAATCGGAGCATGTGGTAAAAAAACTTTTACAACAAAAAATGTAGCAAATTTTATTCTTAGCAATATTGCACTCTTGCACTTTTGATGAATTTGCTCTCAGATGAATAGATATCGAGAAATATACGAAAATTAAAAAATTTTATGAATTTTATTGTTTTAAGTATGTAATGGTAATATTTTTGAATCGGAGCATGTGGTAAAAAACTTTTAGAACAAAAGTTGGTGCTCATCTTATTCTTACCAATATTGCTCTCTTGTATTTTTGCTCTCAGATGCGTCAATATCGAGAAAAATACGAAAATTTAAAAATTTTATACATTTCCTTGTTTTACTATTAGCTAATGGTAACATTCGGGAATTGAAGCATGCTATCAAAGAACTTTTAGAACAAAAGTTGTTGCTTATCTTATTCTTAACAATATTGCTCTCTTCTATTCTTGCTCTCAGATGCGTCAATATTGAGAAAAATACAAAAATATGAAAATTTATTGTTTTTCGTTATTTTACTAGTAGTTAATGGTAGCACTCGAAAATTACAAATGCCATACGTAGTTCACAAACCGCTAGGGAGTAATGTGTGTTAGAAAGAGATAGCATTAGTTTAATATGTCTGCTGTACAATTCAAATGGCCCCGTCGAAAAAGTACGTCTGTTCCAAGGGATGTAACTCTATAATTATAACTTCAAATCGAAACGTCTTGTGAGCATTGACATGAATCTGTTAGTGTTTTCACAAGCCAAAAATGTTTTCTTTGAAAGGAAAATCATTAAATAATATCTTTGACAATGTTTGACATATAACCTCCATTACTAACATAACCCAAGGTCTATAGAACATAAGGTTACCTACTTCCCTATGCCTCTGTAGTATCGATTATTACCCCGCAGAATGACGTCACTGGTTCTATACAGTCTAAGTAGAGTTGAGTAAAAGATAGCCTATACTGTGGTACAGTCTATATAAAATATTTAAACCTCGCATCGTGTGGTGTTATTTATCGAACCAGCTACGCCACTGACCCACCTTGCCCCTCAGAAGAGGAGAATCGGCATTGGATAACCTTATGTTCTATAGACCTTAAACATAACCTACTTTTAAATGTATGGTAAAATAATCTAATTGTAAGTCGTACGTCCATACCTTGATGCATACCATTTTTAAGCGATCTGTCACTATACAAAAAAACTTTTAGAACAAAAGTTGTAGCAAATTTTATTCTTACCAATATTTCTTCTAGTCTCGCTGTCAGATGCGTCAATATTGAGAAAAATAAGAAAATATGAAAATTTGATGAATTCGTTATTTTACTAGTAATTAATGGTACCATTCGGAAATCGGAGCATGTTACACAAAAACTTTTAGAAAAAAAGTTGTAACAAATTTTATTCTTACCAATATTGCTCTCTTCTAGTCTTGCTGTCAGATGCGTCAATATTGAGAAAAATAAGAAAATATGAAAATTTGATGAAATCGTTGTTTTGCTAGTAATTAATGGTAGCCTTCGGGAATCGGAGCATGTTACAAAAAAAACGTTGAGAACAAATGTTGTAGCAAATTTTATTCTTAGCAATATTGCCCTCTTACACTTTTGCTCTCTGATGAATAGATATCGAGAAAAATACGAAAATTTAAAAATTTGATGAATTTTATTTTTTTAAGTAGGTAATGGTAACAATTCGAAATCGGAGCATATTACAAAAAAACTTTTACAACAAAAGTTGTAGCAAATTTTGTTCTTAGCAATATTGCTCTCTTGCACTTTTGCTCTCAGATGAATAGATATCGAGAAAAATAGGAAAATATGAAAATTTGATGAATTTGATTGTTTTAAGTAGGTAATGGTAACATTTTTGAATCGGAGCATGTTACAAAAAAACTTTTAGAACAAAAGATGTAGCAAATTTTATTCTTAACAATATTGCTCTCTTGCACTTTTGCTCTCAGATGAATAGATATCGAGAAAAATACGAAAATTAGAAAATTTGATGAATTTTATTGTTTTAAGTAGGTAATGGTAAAATTTTTGAATCGGAGCATGTTATAAAAAAACTTTTAGAACAAAAGTTGTCGCAAATTTTATTCTTAACAATATTGCTCTTTTGTATATTTGCTCTCAGATGCGTCAATATTGAGGAAAATGCGAAAATATGAAAATTTTAAGAATTCGTTAATGGGTAGCAATGGGGAATCGGAGCATGTTACAAAAAAACTTTTGGAATAAAAGTTGTAGCTAATCTTATTCTTAACAATATTGCTCTCTTGTATATTTGCTATCAGATGCGTCAATATTGAGAAAAATACGAAAATTCGATGAATTTCCTTGTTTTACTATTAGCTAAAGCGCCCTTCACACGATCAACATACAGGGTGGTTCAGTTTTTAATCGGGAAACTTTACTAGGATGTAGTACTTGCCAAAATAATACAAGTTTTATATATAAACATAGGGTCGCAACGCTTTTGTTTTCGAGCTATGAGCGATCAAAGTTGAGCCAAAAATTTACATTGACAAAATATTGTCAATATGGCCAATAAATATTGACAAACTGTCTGAGACTCAATATTTATTGACAATCTTTTAATAAAAAAGTTTTAGGATATTTTCATCTATCTATGTATAATTTTTCTAATGTATTTATCATATTCATAAAAAAAATCTAGGCATAAATTGAACGGGGTGGTTACGTTTAGTAGTTTAGAAGGGTAGGTTGAAAGTACAAATAGGGCCAAAACGTGCCCTATTATGAGTTAAACATATTTCCCAAATTTCATTTTCCTAGGTACTCAGATGAGTCAATATTGGGAAAAATACGAAAATTTAAAAATTTGATGAATTTTCTTGTTTTACTATCAGCTAATGGTAACATTTGGAAATCGGAGCATGTTATCAAAAAACTTTTATAACAAAAGTTGTAGCAAATTTTGTTCTTAACAATATTGCTCTCTTGTATATTTGCTCTCAGGAGCGTCAATATATAATATAAATATAATATAATATTTTGTCTTTGTATCTAGTTTACAGAGAGAAATTAATAGTAAACACTATGTATACAAGCTAAACAAAAACAAAAACTCCCGTAACACGCCATATAACTAATTTCTATTATGATCAGTACCAAGCAGCTGGCGCATGGGGTAACAGCAAAAACTGAAAAATCAGTTTGCACGCGGCTTTCGAAAAAAAAAATAATCAAAATTCAAACATAAACATTATTCTTACTGTGAACAAAGATAACAAATTATACAACACTCAATTCAACATTGAAAGAACTAAACCATAATTGAAAAAATTCCATCTATCACGCCATAAAGTGATTTAAGTGATTTCACCCATCTTTTTGAAAAGTATTTCCACCTAGATTTCACCAACGTAAGGTTCTGTGCTGTTAGGTATTCCCTAAACTTATTATATATTTTAATGGAATGGTAAAAGTAATGTCTTTGACCTACAGTCTTATTATATAACAGCACGATTCTGGGGTGCAATCCGAGTAGAATATTGAGAAAAATACGAAATTTTTTTGTTTTACTATCAATTAATGGTAACATTTGGGAATTGAAGCATGTTATCAAAAAACTTTTAGAACAAAAGTTGTTGCAAATTTTGTTATTAACAATATTGCTCTCTTGTATTTTTGCTCTCAGATGCGTCAATGTTGAGAAAAATACGAAAATTTAAAAATTTGATGAATATTTTGTTTTACTATTAGCTAATGGTAATATTTGGGAATTGAAGCATGTTACCAAAAAACTTTTAGAACAAAAGTTGTTGCTTATGTTATTCTTAACAATATTGCTCTCTTGTATTTTTGCTCTCAGATGCGCCAATATTGAGAAAAATACGAAAATTTAAAAATTTGGTGAATTTTTTGTTTTATTATTAGCTAATGGTAATATTTGGAAATCGGAGCATGTTATCAAAAAATTTTTAGTGCAAAGGTTGTTGCAAATTCTGTTCTTAACAATATTGCTCTCTTGTATTTTTGCTCTCAGATGCGTCAATATTGAGAAAAATACGAAAATTTAAAAATTTGATGAATATTTTGTTTTACTATTAGCTAATGGTAATATTTGGGAATTGAAGCATGTTACCAAAAAACTTTTAGAACAAAAGTTGTTGCTTATCTTATTCTTAACAATATTGCTCTCTTGTATATTTGCTCTCAGATGCGTCAATATTGAGAAAAATACGAAAATTTAAAAATTTGATGAATTTTCTTGTTTTACTACTAGTTAATGGTAATATTTGGGAATTGAAGTATGTTAACAAAAAGCTTTTAGAACAAAAGTTGTTGCAAATTTTGTTATTAATTTGATGTATTTGCTCTCAAATGCGGCAATATTGAGCAAAATTCAAAAATTTGAAAATTTGATGAATTTCCTTGTTTTACTATTAGTTAGTGGTAACATTCGGGAATTAAAGCATGTTATCAAAAAACTTTTAGAACAAAAGTTGTTGCTTATCTTATTCTTAACAATATTGCTCTCTTGTATTTTTGCTCTCAGATGCGTCAATATCGAGAAAAATACGAAAATTTAAAAAATTGACGAATTTTCTTGTTTTACTATTAGCTAATGGTAACATTTGGAAACCGGAGCATGATATCAAAAAATTTTTAGAACAAAAGTTGTAGCAAATTTTATTCTTAACAATATTGCTCTCTTGTCTTTTTGCTCTCAGATGCGTCAATATTGAGAAAAACACGAAAATTTAAAAAATTGACGAATTTTCTTGTTTTACTATTAATTAATGGTAACATTCGGGAATTGAAGCATGTTATCAAAAAACTTTTAGAACAAAAGTTGTTGCAAATTTTATTATTAACAATATTGCTCTCTTGTATTTTTGCTCTCAGATGCGTCAATATTGAGAAAAATACGAAAATTTAAAAATTTGATGAATTTCCTTGTTTTACTATTAGCTAATGGTAACATTTGGGAATCGGAGCATGTTATCAAAAAACTTTTAGAACAAAAGTTGTTGCAAATTTTGTTATTAACAATATTGCTCTCTTGTATTTTTGCTCTCAGATGCGTCAATATTGAGAAAAATACGAAAATTTAAAAATTTGATGAATTTCCTTGTTTTACTATTAGTTAGTGGTAACATTCGGGAATTAAAGCATGTTATCAAAAAACTTTTAGAACAAAAGTTGTTGCTTATCTTATTCTTAACAATATTGCTCTCTTGTATTTTTGCTCTCAGATGCGTCAATATCGAGAAAAATACGAAAATTTAAAAAATTGACGAATTTTCTTGTTTTACTATTAGCTAATGGTAACATTTGGAAACCGGAGCATGATATCAAAAAATTTTTAGAACAAAAGTTGTAGCAAATTTTATTCTTAACAATATTGCTCTCTTGTCTTTTTGCTCTCAGATGCGTCAATATTGAGAAAAACACGAAAATTTAAAAAATTGACGAATTTTCTTGTTTTACTATTAATTAATGGTAACATTCGGGAATTGAAGCATGTTATCAAAAAACTTTTAGAACAAAAGTTGTTGCAAATTTTATTTACCAATATTGCTCTCTTGTATTTTTGCTCTCAGATGCGTCAATATTGAGAAAAATAAGAAAATATGACACTTTTCCTCTCAGACTTAGAAATATCAAGAAATATACGAAAATATAAAAATTTGACAAATTGGTTGTTTTTTCAAGTTGTTGGATAAATTTTTTATTATCACTGGAGAATTTGAGTAAGTTTGATGTCTTTCTTTTACATTTAGAGTGTTCTTTATACCTTCTCCCTATCCTTCGTGTTCTACTAATTTTTTTCCACTTCTTTCGTGTCTTTAATTTTTGCTTTTAATGTTTCAAGTCTTACTTTTCAATCATTCTAATTATTAGTATTATTTAAATTAAACATTAAAAACAAGCCTAAGATTACAAATTAAATCTTAAAATAAATTTAAATTATTTTTGACATTTCACGACAGATATCTGTAATGAGTAAAATTGGTTGCCTAATTTTAAGGTTATAAAATAATTAAAAAAAAAAATAAATTATTTTAGTTATAATTATTAGTTTTTTGTTTATTTTTTATAATAATAACGATTTTTTTAATTAAATTAACCAAATTTTTTATTATTAACAAACAAACGCGTTAATTTCCTTTTTTGCGGTTAAACTTCACTTCGTTTAGGTTATGTTTCGACACATAGGAGGGATGTGCGATAATTCTTATCAAAAGGAGAAAAATCTCAACTCTTATCTCAAAACCGAGTTTAAATCAACATGGAGAAGCCAAATATTTTAATTTTAGGAGGTAAGTTTTCGAATTAATCCCAAAAATTAATCAAAATCGGACATAACCTCACTTTGTAAAAAAAAAAATTAATTTTTTGTGTTTTAGGATGTGGATTCATCGGGAGGAATCTCGTGGAGTATCTCGTTGAGGAGGATTTAGCCCGATTTATCCGAGTCGTGGATAAATGCCCCCCTCAACTTGCTTGGTTCAATAAAAATCACCAAAAATGCTTCAAAAACGAAATTGTTGAGTTTAAAAGTGCTAATTTGATTAATCCGGGTGAGTTAATGAATTTATTTGGTTAAAATTTGTATTAATTGGTTTGTGTGATTAGAATCTTGCTCAAATGCTTTCTCCACGGACGATTTTTCTTGGGATTTTGTTATTAATTGTGCTGGAGAGACCAAATATGGCCAAACTGACCCTGTGTATTGTGAGGGGATCCTCAATTTGAGTCTAAATTGTGCTAGGGAGAGTGCAAAACACCTTGTGAGGAGATATGTTGAGATATCCTCAGGGCAAATGTATTCAAATGAAAAAATTGGGCACAAAGAAGATTGTAATAATGAGCCTTTTGGGTCAATTGCTAAATGGAAGTTGGAGGTTGAAAAAGAATTGGGGAACATCCCCAATTTGAAATTTACCATCTTAAGACCTGCTTTAGTGTATGGTTGTGGAGATAAATCTGGTTTAACAACTCGAATTGTTGCTGCAGCTCTTTATAAAGAGTTAGGAAAAGTTATGAAATTATTATGGAATTCTAATTTAGCATTAAACACAATTCATGTAAAAGATTTATGCAAAGCAATCCTTTTTGTTTGTAACAAAGAAGAAAAAGTTGTGGGGGAAATCTTTAATGTGGTTGATGAAGCTTCATCAACTCAAGGAACTTTGGCTAACATCCTTTCAGAAATATTTAACATAAAAATCGATTATTATGGTACCTTATTATCAGCAGTTGTTGATTTAAATTCAGTAGCTGATGAAGCCAATGATAAACATTTAGCCCTTTGGGCTGAAGTTTGCAAACGCGAGGGGACCCAAAATACGCCTTTAACGCCTTATATGAACCCAGAATTATTATCAGATAAGCATTTACACTTAGATGGGGGGAAATTAAAAGGTTTAGGGTTTAATTGTGATGTTCCAAAACCTTCCCTTGATAATATTAAGGTTGTTATTGAGGATTTTATTGTGATGGGGATTTTTCCTAAAGCTCTACTTTAATTTTTTTTGATTAATTATGTTTTGGGGGAATTTAAGTTTAAGGGATAAAGTCAATTATGTGCTCAATTTGTATTGTAATGCTTTTTTTTGAATTTTTTGTACTTAATGTGGCGTAATTAACGAGTTGAGGTGCTTTTTTTATACTATTATAATGATATTATTGAAATAAAATTGAATATATAGTTTTTATATATATGTAGGAACTGTAATTATCACCTTTTATTCCTTGAAAATTCTCCCTAAAAAGATGCTTTATTGAAATTAAGGAATGAGATAATTAATTTTCAATTGTAAACAAATTTTGTTAACAACTCTTTTTTATTAAATCAATAATAAGGATATTACCTCAAAAATATTAATATTTATACTATTCAGAGGGAAATTAAAATTTCAAGTTAGCAAAAAATTTTATTAACAAACTCTGTTCCAGTGTGGGAAAAAAGTTTTGT